>WBMZ01002789.1:0-145278 GCA_013400975.1 Atrichornis clamosus
AAATGCTATTTGCTTTATGACCACGTTCCAAGTCAGTTCTGCTTTTGAACTGAATGACCAATGCCCTGATAGTATTGACTTTTTACTTGAAGCCCCAGCTCCCAGTAGATAACTAAAGTGATTCTGTGTACATGACAAGACCATAAACCCAGAAGTTAGATATACAATAATGGTAATTATTGCCTACAGAAATATAACATTTCACTTAATCCTACATGATTTCTGTAGCTATATTGAGTTAAATTTTATAATTATCATTCTAGTGGCAACATTTCCATGGATGGGAGAAAAAGCTCTTCTGAGTGAATGTTTCATTTCTCTTTCAGAGGTGCACTGTCAATTAATACTAACTAAAAGGTCTAATCTCCTTGAGTAAAAGATCTCCCTATTCCTTATTTATTTGATTATGATTTTGAATAGTGGAAAACAAAATCAGCAGGCAGACTTCATTATTGTATTGTCCTTCAGGAATAGTATATTTTAAAAATAAATTTTGCATTTTATTTATTATTTAAGAACTTTAAAGAAAGAAACAGTTTAAATGCATCTTCCTTTCTCAGAATTATGCTACTAGGTGCTTGTGAATTTTTAACTTCATTTTCAAAGCAACACAGGGAAATTCAATCATCCAGTTCCCATTGTTTGAGAATCATTTAATTCTCCTTAAAATCATTACGTTGCAGCTTAAATACTAATCTATGCTCCTTTCTCTCATCTACACTCAATGCCATTTCTTCTAGGTTTTTAGAATACATGGAGGACAACATCAAAACCAAGGAAATAATATATGCATTTCTAATACTTTGTTCGGAAGATCTGGCTTCTGACCATTTAAGCCAATATTTGTCTTTCTGATTTTAGAGTTACCTTCTTTTCCAGAATCATCAATGTGATTATATTTTCCTCAGATCTTAAACTAAATTTATCTTAAGATTAACCAGAAACAAATTCCAGAATTATGAGGACACTTTTTTACATATGAGCATCTATCCCAAAGACAGCCACGGCAGGAGCGTATCCAAGTAACCAAGCAGAACAGCACAAAGACACACCTCCAGGTGAAGAGGCACAGTAAATTGTTAGCTTCCTGGCACCAGGTTGCTTGCTAAAGTACTATCAAACTCATCAATATAATAGAAAAGATGGAAAGTGGGTGTTCTATGCCAAAGGCCAATGTCAGGTATTACATCAGGCTTTTGCAGGAGTGAGAAATCACCTCCCCGAGATTACACTGCCACTTCATTGTCATGACTTGTGAAGGAAGACCAGCCACCCTATTTTTATAAGCCTGTAAAACACTGCAGTCCCTAGTGGGGCTGCCTGCAGCCTGCACAGACTTAACACAGCACATTAAATTCCAAAGGGATGCTTTAGCATCTCTGGCTGATTTCCCAACAGGTCTGGAACCTTGTAGAAAGAACAAGATGTTCAGACAAGAAGTGCAGAGCACTATGTTCATAATAGCAACTGAATACATAATGACCAACAGTAAGGGAAGAATGAATACATAGAGCTACATGCAAGATATGCAGCAAGTCCTGCCTTGGCTTGCAGACCACTTAGAGCTAAATTCAGTGCCCACTCTGGCAGTAACACGATTAGTGGTCCAAATGCTGCAGCCATGAATACAGAGTCTATAGTTATCATCCACACATCTCATGCCAAGATCATTCACTTCAATGAGAGGAGAATCACAGTCAATGAGAAGAGAATCGCAGGCCCTGCTGAGCCATTCCAGTATCCAGGCACACTGCAAAGTAGGCCACTCTCAGCATGACTATGGTATTTTCTTTTATATACACTATCCATATGGTAAAATTAAGACCCAGATTTTGCAAAGAGCTCTGTACAGCCAGACTTGCTTTTTAAGCTAAACCAGGTCATTGTTTTGTTGATGCACTTTCATGCTTAGGAATTGCACTGAACTGAAGATACAAACTGAAATGTCAGATACCTTATTACATGATTTTCTAGGAGCAGTCATCTGCACATCCTTGTAGCACGTCATTATAGATGAAAAATTATACCTGCAGATACAGAAAAAGACTAAATTAAGATAGGCACTAAAGGTTCCAGTTGCTGGTATCATTTGTCACAGCACAAAAATCAATGATTATACTTAAAAAAGACATCTTAGCTAAGTGCAATTCAAAGAGAAAAACATGACAGGAAGAAATCTCCTGACATCTTAAAATTTTTTGGGAGTGAAGAACCCTATTCATGTTATCTTTGAAGCCTACTACTCCCCAGCTGTGATCATCTGGGAAAGGCATGAGAGGTCACACCTGTTTAATTTCTGTTTAATAATCCAACTCAGAATGGTCATCCCTGAAAATCAGGTCAGTAATAGAAAAAAATCTTCAAATATACGTTGTAAGCATGAGATAATGAAACCACGTGCATGCTGTATCAACATTTTGTCAAACTATACATTTATCAACAATCATGACAGTTCATGACATTTTTCCCTGAAGTTCTTGACTATCTTAACAGCAAACCAATGAATACTCTCTTGTTTTCGCAGTATCCTTCTTGAAATGTGGGCCAAAAGTAGATGAATTTCAGGTGTGAATTCACCAGTGATAACAAGGGAAATAACAACTACAAAAATGTTCTTTGATCCACTGGAATGCTCCTTTTAATGTTTCTCTGTGTTTCATCTAATCTAGTTTGTTAGGTTTATCTTATCTGAAATGAGAGCAAAATATTGGCTGATATTCAAACTAGTGTTCACTCTGGCTGTTCAGGTCCTCTTCGAGAGGTTTGCTACTCAGCCAGTCAGTTCCCAGTCTGTGAAGATGTTCATGGTTATTGTCTCAGGGTTGAGATATTTATACTTTTCATATTGAACACCATGAGGCTTCAGCTGGTCCATTTTTGTATTTTTCTCTGGTCCTTCTGGATCAAAAATCTGCCATTTGGCATGTCAGTCAATTTTCTTCTTGATGTAGCATCATCCATAAATTTGCTGAGAGTGTATTATGTCACATCATCCAGGCTGCTTATGAAGATATTGAATAATTCAGGCTCCAGTATTGACCCTAGGGTAGCTCTGTACCTCTGCCAAATGAACATCAAGCTATTGATTACTGCACAATGAGCTTGGCAGGTTGGCAGTACAGCTGGTTTTCAAAGTGTAACAGCCCATTTGTGCAGCCCACGGTTCCTCTGTTTCCAACTAAGAATGCCTGGAAGCCGGTGTCAAAAGCACTGCTAGACTCAAGGTGCATTAACCCACTCTCTTCTCAGACACATATCTGGTCTTTTCTTCAGAGAAAAGGCAAGGCATTGGGCCAAATAAGATTTGCCCTGGTAAACCAGTGGTGACCAATTTGATTTCATTCTTTCTTGGAAATGAATTCCAAGAGGATGTTTCCTGATCAGAGACTGAGATGAGGCCTACACTTCTCTGTTTCCTTCTGGCTCTTCTTTAGGTGGAAGCAACGTTCACTTTGTCCAGTTGTTGGTGACCTCGAGTAACACTTTTCGTTAGATGATAGACACTTTTAGTGCTATCTCTTTGAGCACGCGTAGGTGGCCCTCCTCGGTGGAACTCTATGTGCATATCAACAGCTTCTGCCTAGCCCCTAACCTGTTGGTGCCATCCCGTCCATCCCCTCCCTTCAGCCCTTTGGCTCTCTTTTCCTTCCTGAACTATTACATAACACACTTAAAAAGCAATTTTCCAAGCAGAGCAGCCTTATGAGTACTATTGATGCAATTTCAAAATGTTTTCCTCAGCCAGTTGAAAATATTGTACAATTTCCACTATACAGAGACATTTTACTACCGGCCATGGAAACTAATGCAACAGTGCTGCTCTTGTTACATGAGAAATCTGAACAGAAGTGAGGAAAAATCCAGTGAGGCATCAATATTTACAGACTGCAGCAAGGTCATGATATAGTCTTATCAAACAACAAGAGCAGATAACCAAAATCTTGGGAGGAGGCGGGGTATCATTCCATTCCTGTCAGGAGAAGCTGCTACCACAGCACTCTTTTCTTGCTGCTGTTGTCACTGATACAGTTGTTGGAGTTTGAGTCCTGCTTTTATTTCAGTTGCTGCAGTTGCACTTAGTGATCTGTCAGTGCAGCCTCTGCATTCAGCCTAACACAAAGAATAGATTAAATCATTGATTCTGAATTGATGTTATGATAGAAATATGAAAAATAAAAAATATATGAGGGACTTCATACATATAGCAACATATAGTTGCTGAAATACGCAACTTCTATTAGGTACTTTGTCCATGCATTCTAGAATAAAAGAGTCTAATGAATCTACAGAAGAATCTCATACATGTTGCAGGTTGGATGAAACAAGCCTTGACGTATGTTCCATAAAGCATTCCTATTTTTAATCTGCTCTGCAAATAACCTAAGTTGGACACAATTCCCTCAGAACAGGTGACAAAACCCAAAACACCAACTTTTCCACATAGAAATAAATAAGTAAAATATGAATAAATGTTAGGGAGGATGCCAACAGACAGCTACTTTCTGACTTTTATTGGCATATATTTGAAAATCCTTGCCATAACCTCAGTAGCGATATGTTTGTCATGAGTTGTGCCATTACCAAAGGGATCATCTTCTATGGAAATTCTAATCTATTCTCTGCTGTAATATGTAAATCCCAAAACACAATCAGCGTCTCAAGGGAGGGCTGACAGAAGCTCCATGCAACCTCATGACATCTTCTACTGCACTTTATGTATGCCAAGATATGAGTAAAATAAAATCATTTATGAATGCAACACTATCTACAGGACTATTTGGTACCTTTCTAAAATGTGCCTTTGAAAAGTCTTCCATTTTTTTTCAGGTAAAGGATAACAGACCAGAATTTCTCCTCATGAAAAGACCTTAGAATTTTGTCTTAAGATGTTTCTCAAATTTGTACTCACCCAAAAGAAATAAAAATGGATTTCTTCTGCCAACAGCTATAAATATGTTTTCTTCTAGGAGCTGCAGTCCTCCCAAGAGTCATGTCTTTATATGCAACAGCACAGAGGAAAATGCACATAGAAGTGAGCCTCACAGGGCTAAGATTAATGAATTATTAACTCTCTAAGAGTAACTGCAGGGAAAAATGCTTAAAAACTAATAGATATTTAATATATGTGGGTATATGAACATGTTTTAGCACAAATCTGTGGGGTGGAGTGTGAAGTCAGACCTGCCAATGACTAAATGTACCCTCTCCTAATGGATGATCCGGAACAGTTCCTTTCTAGGTGTACCTCACACTGTAGGTACCCAAACTAAAGCTGTCTCTACATCACCTGAAATTTTTCCTTGGTGTTCAACTGTTTGTAGTCTCAGAAATGTTCAGTTTTAGAGCACAAGAATTAATTTTAAAAAATTGAATGTTTAAAGAAAAATGTCCCACTAATGTCCCTATTAAAAAAAAAAAAGGGTGATTTTTTTTCATTTAGCTACAGTCCTCAAGAGAGAACATGACTGGATCCCATGTAAGTGCAGGAACTTCATGTTTCTTATGAAAAAAACAGGCTGACTAAATCCTACCCACAGTTATTACTGTTAAATCTGCACTTGTAATAACTAGTTTGTCTTATATCAAGATCAATACCTAACTAGTATATAGAACCCACAAGTTATCAAAATAAAACTGTATTACTTGATCTTTAATGTCATTGTATCTAGATAGCATCCAAAGCTACACTGATCTAAGAAATAACCTATTCTAATAACCAGTTTGTCTTATGTCAATATCAATACCTAACTAGTATATAGAACCCACAAGTTATCAAAATAAAACTGTATTACTTGATCTTTAATGTCATTGTATCTAGATAGCATCCAAAGCTACACTGATCTAAGAAATAACCTATTCTATCACACTGTTCATACTCTCTGATTTTTTACAGTATTTCAAATTTTTTCCAAATAGTGATTTTTGAATGTAATTAGAATCCAGATCGAGATCACCTTTGAAAAGGCAGACTTAAACTTATATTTTTCACTGTAATAAAAGGAGACAGTTCTTCCAAAACATGTCTTTTGTAGGTATCGAGCTTCAGCTTCAAAAGAGTCTACTGTATCACAACTCATTAAGGATAACTAATGATAAATAACACAAAATTATTCTAAAAGTGATCTGGAACTGAGTTTATTAGTGTTTCAAAATAGGTAAGCCTTTGAGCAAGTATCAATTGATGTGAATTTTGGTCATTAAGACTGACAATAAGTCATGAGCAGTTAGCAAACAATACAGCAGTTTCACAAAGCTGTTTTAAAATTAAAATTCCCATAGATTGCACAAAACACACAAAATTATTTTGTGACACCTTTGAAAAAATATATGAGAGGTTTGCCTCTACTCAGTATTGCCATTTTCCCTGTGGATTTAAGGATATGACATGAGTCATCACTTCTGGAAAAGCCAGCAGAAGAGTTTACATGGGTTATGAAAATCATTAAAAATTTAATAAAGTTGATTCTAGCATGGACACTTGCTCAGGTGACCACAGGGGGCTTTGATGTTCAATTACAATAATGAAAGCCCAAAAGAGATCTTTGGAATGTGCTAGAAAACTGGCAGCAAGCCAGAAGGGGGTTTTTAATTAAATAAATCTATTATTATTTTGCAACTAGGGAGCACCGTGAGAGTTTTGTGCTGAGTTTAAAATAGAAAAAAGGAGGAAGTAACAATGATTAACCAAAATGAAGAATCAACACCTGTAGTACAGGTACTATCCTAAGGCAAAATTTGCATATAAAGCTAAGGAAATTGGGGAACAGAAGAGAGAGAATGAGAGAGAAAACTGACCTCTGAAGCTATTCCAACACTGCTAATATGCATGCCCTGCTAGAAGGCTCTCAGACAGGCTGTTGCAGGACAATTATGCCTGTCGCGTTGAAGGTTCTGTCTAGAGCTGAAGAATTGCAGCTGCACTGTTATCACCCTTGCCTTGGGACTCCTCTGCAACCTTTCTGTCTGTGCCAGCCATGTCAGTTACCTCTTCAGTGTCTCCTTCACTGAAAAAATGAGACTGGTGGGGTCCGTGAAGTGTGGCATCCTTAGTCTGCAGTAAGCGTGCAAATGTTAAACGGCTCAAAACCAGCGCAGGGTCAGGAGAGCCACACCTGGTGCAAGTTTATATGCTCATCTATGCCATACAGGCAGAGACAAACCCACTCAATTTTTCTTGGAGTTAACAATCTCCACAGCCTCAACCAAGTGGGTTTGTCTCAGAAGGAAATAGCTGATTCACTTTGAGGGAAAACTTCGGAGTTAATTAGCTGCTACAACAACACTGGGGGCTCAGGTCCCAAATCCACATTGGAGAGCTACCTCATCTAGCAGTGTTAAAATACTCTGTTAACAGGTCGCGAGACAGAAAAAATGGAGAATGATGCAACTGCCAGAAATACCTAGTTAGCTCAAGAATCAATGAGCATCTCTAGAAAGCATGTGAATTGCTTCCAAGATAGAAATGTTTGGCTTTAATGTCTCTAATGACTTATTTTGACAAGCTTTTCTTCATCTGTGTCTAGCTAGGCATTCACAACTCATTTTTATGTGTCTTAGAGAGTATTTTATTCAAATTAAACTTGATTTCAGGCAATGGCTGCTGACTAATCACTTCAGCAGGCTTAAAATGTTCTATTTTGAAAAGACTAAGTGAAACAGATAGAGTTCTGTGATATAGGCTTCTGTGATAATCTAGGCTTTGAAAATCTGTAAAAAAGAGCTCTGAAAGAGCTGAACCACTTCCTCAAAAAGAAGATGAGCATGAGTAAATTTTTTTCCTGGGTTGTCTGGACAAACTGACCTGGATAAACTGTCAAATTTCAAAATTATCCATTCTAACCTCACACTCGTTAAATTAGGAGAAAGTGAAAAATGAAAGGATGTAATTATCAATATTTTAAATTATGGCATTTTAAACAGAGGAAGGAAGCATTGCAGACTGAGCATGTCTTTCTGATATGGATGAATTTAGAAGTCCTAGGGATAACTTTAGGCCTTGCAGATGCAGTAAGACTTTTTTTCATGGTTTAACTCCAGCTGGCATATAAAGCTGGGGGAAGAAGGAGTAAAGGGAGTAACACTCAGAGTGGTGGTGTTCATCATCTCAAATCACCATTAAGCATGCTGGAGCCCTGCTTTCCTGTAGGTGGCTGCCTGACCATGGGAAGTGATGAATGAATTCCTTTTTTTGCTTTGCTTGCACGTGTGGCTTTTGCTTTACCTATTAAACTGTCTTTATCTCAATCCATGGGTTTTCTCACTGTTAATCTTTCCAGTTCTCTATCCCCCAAGCTGACAAAACAGAAGTGAGTGATCAGTGTGGAGCTTAGTTGAAGACTGGGGTTAAACCACAACAAAGATGAATACAATCTAGACACAAAGAGAAATTTGGGATATTTTGCATATTTATCCAGTACACCTACAAGTTATTTGAAAGTTTGAGGTTTTATTTTGTGCTTAAAATTGAAGGATTTTTAATTACTGTTTTTAAATATTGAATTTTTAGTCAGTTAATAAAAATAATCTGTTTTAACATTTACCATATTCAGGCTTAAAGCCACATATGAAATAATCGCAATAGACTTCTCATTTTGTTTCTGTCGTAAAGCACTAGAAACGTCTTGTTGAGTTAAAGACATGAATAAATATTTTTATAGCCCAAAGCACTTATTCAATTCAAGAATTTCAATGCTGCCTTAGGCAGGGTCTTTATCAGTTAAAAAAAAGCATTAGTTTTACTTAGTTATAGTGCAATTGTATTTAAAATCTAGCATTAAAAAAAAAAATAGAAAAGAGATTGAACTATAAAACTTATTTTAAATGTGTAACCCTCTGTCTCAGTTCATTATTTCTTCTCAGGTAGTGCTGATCCTTTGGGTTGTTCATCCCAAAGGACACATTCAGACCATTGGCTTTCTTTCTGCCATATAATCATGAGAAGACAGAAGCTCTGGTAGCAAGACTGAAAGAACAATGTTTATTCCAGAAAAAGAAGAAAAACAAAATGGGCCATGATGGAGAAGGCAGCTAAGGAACTTGAATTCATTTTTTTCCATAATGGAGAAATAAAGAAACTTCAGTGAAATGAAAAGGTAGGAAAATCAATACTGAGAAGTGAAAATGTTGCCTACACAATTAGCAGTGAAGCTCTGCCACGAAGTGCTGTGGAAACAAAGAGCTTATTGAGGTCAGCAACAAGCGAGAATATGCACAAAGGAATAGAGATTCTCGTACTTTAGCACAATTGCTGGCTAGTGAACAGTAAATTTTTTCTCTGTTAGAAGGGAAGGAGCCAGTGTCATATAAGTTCTGCAGGAAGACTTGTATCCCTTGATCAGCGTGCTTTATATGCTACAGTCAACTTTCAAGTGTAAAAAAGATCCAAGACCAGGCTAAACTCACCTCACAGCTTTAAGGTTAGTAAATTCTCTCCAAAAAATTGATTGAATTGACTTAAATTTTGTCTTAAATAGTAAGGGTACTGAACCAATAGTATTTGTTTCTGTTTGCAGTTCCCTAAATCTATACTTAGATCAGAGGACACTTCCAGGATGAGGCCACATCTTGTTCCCCAGACTGCTGCACATGTACCTCTATAGCTTTCAGCACACAGCGTCTTCTCAGGATAGCTCACAATGAGATTATTGGCATGTGTGTGTTTTCTGACCCACACACTTGATTGTACAACTTGTGGTCATGAGTCAGAGTTCTCACATCCTGAGGAAGGAACTTTTTCTGGCTTTTTTCCACAGTGTTGTGCTGTTTTTTCCACTGTTTCAATTAATTCAGTAGAAGGAAGGTGAGTCTAACACAGTTTCACATCAGTTAAGTTTTGAGGAAAACACTTCAGAAAGACATTCAGAATGTTACATACTGTTCATCTGCAACACAACATTGCTATCACTATATTAACACTTGATTGCCAGAGAGTATGCATCATTTAGAAAATCATAAATCTTTGCATGCAAAGGCCATTGTGTCAAAAATCTTTAAACATTAAAAAAATACATATTTTCATGCCCTATTATGAATCTGGGTCTCACATTGGTCTAACTTCAAGCACAGTGAGAAATTTTGCTTCAGCTCGTTCAGGGGAGAGATAAGGTTGTTTAACTGTTTTAGAAAAATCTTTTTTTCCCTATCTTGTTTCCTTGTATGCTTTTCTTGTACTTGTCTAATTTGCTTGTGTTTTCTAAGATCAATATAAAAGCATTCTGTGTCTATTTACTTTAACACAATGAAAAGATGCCATCATTTCTAAAATTTATGGTAACTCTTGACACTTTATGTTCATGTAGCGTGACTTTATTTTTCGGTATATTTGTGATAAGGTAGTGTCATTCTATTTCATTCATTATATGTCTTTGTATTTGTGTGGGTGACAGGAAAATCAAAGGCATTGTAATGCAGCATTATGATAGCATTATTGTTCTAATATGAAGTATTTGGCTAACTTAGTATGTATACTATCTTTATCAAAATACGAGAAGTAGACATTATGCCTGACTTCAAAAACAAACAGCAGACGTACTTTACGTTCACTACTTGGTGTCAAGTCACAGGCGCTTGTCTAAGGGTAAAGGCACATCAGAAGTTTGTTTTGCCTATTGTGGTCAACATCAACAGAGTAAGAGACAAACGCCACAGCTTTTATATCCTTTGAGTTGTCCTGCTGACCAGCACAAAATATAGAAGTATATACTAATGGGCAATGAGTGAAGCACTGGGAGCTGATTGTGAAGTTTACCGATAGTTCCCCAGATAATATAAATCACAAGTATCTCTGAAATCAATGAAGAACTTCTAATTCAAATCCTGATTTCTGAATTCAGGAAAGAATGGCATCCAATATACTATTATTAGTTGTAGCAGTGGTAATAGTAGTAGAGGTAGCAACTACTGTTGCTGTTGCTATTCCTTTTACTGTTAATCTTATATTGTCTTACTTTAAGATTGTAAATGCTACTAAGAAAAGTATTAAATAAGGTACCAAAGTAAAGCATATTTTAGTTCATAACATTTTATACTTTCTTCATTGAGGACAAGGTGCTGTTATGCAGCAAATTTAAGCTTATGTCAACAATCTCACTTTTAATAAAAACCTTTTATTTGTTCACTATCCCTCAGAGTCTCTGCCTCACAAACTAAAACCTGTTGGATTAAGTTAATTAAACCCCTCAGAGGGGGAAAACAATGAAGAATAAAAATGGCAGTCAAATGGCAGTAAAAATGCGTCAAATACTGCTCATGCCAAGGTCACAAAGTGTTTTGTGCATCAGAAACACATAGAAAATAAAAGGGTTTTCTATTTTGAAGTATTGCTGAAATCTGCTATTTTTACACTATGTCAGAACGCAATTCCAAACACCACGTGGTTACTACATGGAGCTTTGATGCTGGAATAATGACATAACCATCAGAAGCACACCTCTGATAATGTATTTCATCTTATTGTGTATAACTTTTCTCTGTGGGCTGTAGGTGAACTCCACATTGATATAGCTTCAGAAATGTGAGATAAAGGTCTTACAGTATAAAGCATCTGGTAACCAGTCAGCAACAGAAGAGGCATGGATAGGGCCAATTCCTATTTCTCATTACTCAGTTCCATATCTTTGAGGTGCTCTTTCGTGTAAATGTGAACACATACCCTTTGTTTCCTTATCCATTAAGGTGGGTCCCTTTTTGACCCTTCTTGTTCATCCTGAGGGGTCTGTATCTCCCATTATCCTGCCTCATGTCTTTACCACCTCTGATGTCTGTTCACTCACCTATCTACAGGATGCTATCACCAGGCTCCACCATGCCACAGTGAAAGGCCTCATCAAACAGATGGAAAGCCTTTTGGCAAATAAGTTGTTATACCTTTGGTCAAGTGGATCCCATTTCTTGCCAGCCTCCATACTTAAATCAGGACAGACTGTCAAGCTACTTGAGGCAGAACATTTAGAGCACCTGACTATCTAGAGTAAAAAGATGGCAAAAGCGCAATAGTCACTTAGGTATCACCTCTTCAGTCTCTACCTTCTGGTTAGCTGAAAACCAGAAGATGACAGTAATCTGAGCTTTTTAGAATTTTAAAAATGAAATATAGAAAGATGAACAGTTTGAAAATGCAACCCAAGTTGTTTAGCTGATAAAGGAAAGAGTACATTCTCTGTTGATTTGAAATAGGTCACTGAAGTGCAATGAGTCAGGGTAAGAGCTGCCTACATCATGCTGTAGGATGCTGACCTAATTAGGAAAAATGCTATGGTGTTTGAGACACTGTTAGCTTGTAGATTGATTTAGAAACACCTTACTGCATTCCCTGATTTTCTTTGAGTTTTTGGCTTTTATGCCAAATTAACTGAGCCCTGGGTCATTGGTGACACATTTTGGAACAATTTCTTAAGATGAACCTAAGTCAGAATTGTCTATGCTACACCTCTTAGGTGTTTTTTAAGTCAGCTCTATCACCTTTGGCTCCTTCCAGAAATGTTCACTGGAATAGAGTAAAAAATAATATTTTACTCTTGACGAAAATGAATTTTATTTCATATATCATGTACAATTTATTAATGCTAATTCTGTGCTTCAAAAGAAACCAAAAAAATTCTGATCTTCCAATTAATTGTACCCAGAGACAGACATAGGTATATGCAGATGTCTGCTAACACAGAAAGTCTAATCTCTTCTTTTCCTCACACAACCATAGTTCTCTATTTCTTTTTCTGAGAGAGGTTTCTAAAGAAGTGTTCTTCTTCATGGCTTGTCTTCTCTCTATTCTGATGTTGCCTGTAATTTGTAAATGGCACAGTTTGCTGCCTTCCACTCAACAAGAAAAATATTGAACTTTCAAGTTTTGCAGAGCACTGGTAGCTGATTCAAGATCAGGACAACATATGTTATAACCCTGAGATCCTGCACATTTGACAAGTTGGATCCTCAAGTACCATGTGCCTATTAAGTTCCATTAATTTTCAACTGTGAGGTGAGAAAGGTGGTGTTTAGTGATGGTTAGTGGTGGTCACTGCCTTCTCTATTGTAAATACGTAACCTGATCCAGTATAATTTCAATAGTATTTGTCTTTCATGGAATCACAGAATCTTTTAGGTTGGAAAAAACCTGTAAGATCATTGAGTCTTCCCTTTGACCAAACACCACCATGTCAACTAAACCATAGTACTGAGTGCCATTCCCAGTTGTCTCTTGGACACCTACAGGGACGGTGACTCCACTGTGCCTAGTGCAAACTAACTGGATGGAATGCAGGTCTCTAATAGGGATAATTCTGCACAAATCCAAACCTATATTTTAACAGAAATCTCATTAAGAAATCCAAAACTATTCATAATGGCAAGGAATAAAATCCCATGGGAAAAGACTTGTGATACATATGGAATATATCAAATAAAATAAATGTAATAGAAAAGAATTTGAATCCAATTAAGCAATCTGAGTAACATATAAAAATAAATCACTGGTTCTGTTTCCACTCATAGATATACTCAATGTTTAGATATATTATCTTAATTATCTTTTCATCTGAATTTTAAAATAACTGTATAGAGAGCAAAAGAATTTGCAAGATCTGATTAAGAAATTCTTGTTATTTTGATAATATAAATTTCTTTTGATGTCATCTGCAAATTCCCTCACTATCACATTAAACTCAAGACTGAACCTCAGCTGACACATCTTAGGTAATTTGTACCATATCAATTTACACTGTGAATAATCTAATATGCTCCTTTATTAGCCACTAATTATATTTTTAGTTCAAAGGAAGCACCCTTTAATACAAGATAAAAATGTAAACACTAGCAGTCTTACTATGGCAGTTGCAAGTACTGATTATGAGAGTTTGGCTGTTAACCTTTTATAGTGCCTATTATCTTGGTATTCAAATGCTTCGCGGCAAAATCACACCTGCCTCATAATGTGCCAAGATATTTTGTTTTCCTGGGCTGCATCCAAAGCAGCGTAGCCAGCAGGATGAGGGAGGGGATTCTGCCCCTCTGACTGCTCTGGTGAGACCCACACCTGCAGTGCTGCAGCCAGCTCTGGGGTCCCAGAACGGGAAGGATGTGGACCTGCCGGAAAGGGTCCAGAGGAAGTTCTCCAAGATGATAAGAGGGATGGAACACGTCACCTTTGAGAAACGGCTGAGCAAGTTGAGGTTCTTCAGCCTGGAGTAGAGAAGGCTCCAGGGAGACCTCATTTTAGCCATTCAGTAATTAAAGGGTACTTATAAGAAATACAGTGACAAATTTTACAACGGAATGTGTCATGGTAGGACAATGGGTAATGGTTTTAAGAAAGAGGAAGGTAGATTTAGACTGGATATAAGGAAGAAAATTTTTACAATGGTGCTGAAACACTGGAATATGTTGTCCAAAGAGGTGGCAAATATTCTATCCCTGGAAACATTTAAGGCCAAGCTGGATGGGACTCTGAGAATCCAGATCTAGTTAGAGATATCACTGCTCATTGCAATGAGGGTTGGACTAGATGGTTTTAAAGGTCCCTTCCAACTCAAAACTATTTAATCATTCTGGGATTCTACGATAAATAAGTAGCTTTTTTGGATGATGCTGACTCACCTGGCTGAATGCAGAGACATTAAAAGAGAGAGTATGTTCTGAAACAGGTCTACACCTACTTTTTAGTAACTGACAGATTGCTCAACAAAACCCTTCATGGATTTTGTTGTGTTTAATTAGGACACAACATTCTGCAGAGGCAGCACTGCAGATGGTTTCTGTCAGGTTCTAGTGTCTGTATTGGGAGTTAGGTATGAATTTGTCAACCAGAAGTCAGCTCCAGTTTTACTGGTGATGACTGGTGCCAACACATCTGGAAGGGAATAATCATGTCTCACCCCTGAAAGATGAGCAGCCTCTCTCCCACAGTCATTTATTTCTGGGGTTTGACTGGATTTATTGAAACTTTTGACGTGCATTAGGGAATGGGCTTAGCCCAGGAATATTGGTAAAGAAAAAAAAAAAGCTGGTGAGGAAGTTTTTACAATTGCATATAGCAATAGAAGAAGAGGGAATTGCTTTAAACTGAAAAGGATAGGTTTAGGTTAGATATTAGGAAGAAATTCTTTACCATGAAGGAGGTGAAACACTGGAACAGGTTGCCCAGAGAAGCTGTGGATGTCCCATTCCTTGAAGTGTTCAAGGACAGGTTGAATGGGGCTTTGAACAACATGGTCTAGTGGATTGTGTCCTTGACCATGACAGAGGGGTTAGAACTAGATGATCTTTAAGGTCACTTCCAACCCAAACCACTCTATGATTTTATGAATCTATGAGTAATATTAAGATGCAGAATATGTCTAAAATATCTTTCTGTTCTTGAGCTACTAATTCATTTCATTTTATAGGAATTAATTCTGAGCAATTGTCTGATATGTAACAGAAATAAAATCCTGGGTCTAGTCAAATTACTGGGACATAATTGTCATTGTCATATTGGGTCATAATTGTGGGGCACAACTGCAACATTTATAAAACTGACCTGCAGTACCATCAGTCCTGGTGTGGTAGCAAAAATATCCCACTCTCCTCTATGTGGATCAGAAAGCAAAGACATTCACTCAGCAGCTGGCTTTCCTGCTACTTGCTGCCAAAGAGACATGGCACAACTAACAGCTTCTGGGTTCTGTTCCAGCTTTTACGAGACACTGTTCTCTAATGTTCTTTAAAACTGGTAAAACAACATTCTTTGCCTAATCACGTTCTCTGAAATAGATGAACTATTTTGTCTGAATGTTTTGAATAAAATTCTGTCTGATGCATAAACCTACTGCGGAAAATTTCAGTCCAAACATTTCAGTTTTGGCCAAGTCATAAGCAATTTAAAAGAATGCCAGACATCTTTAACTTTACAGGGGGAGTTGTCAGCTCAAATGCTACAGTCACACCCACCACCCACATACACAGACGTGTATGTATACACAGACATATCATCAGCCATACAGCAAAAAGAACTCGTTTGGATCCTGTGCTACATTTTTTCCCAAATCATTTAAAACTGGTAATTAAGTTAAGATTGCAAACTCCGAGCTTCCCTGCCTTGCAAAGCCGTCATGGTGATGGAAGAAGGCATGAAAAATAAAAAAGGCAAATTTTCAGTCAAGAAAGATGTCTCCTGTAATAGAGTGTGAAAGTGCACTTTATCAAATGTTTTCCATTAATTGTGCAAGCTTATAAAATTCCCTAATAACCCTTACTTATATTATTGTGAAATAATATACTTACAGCTATAATCTATCTTCATTCTGAGCTCAAAGAGGAATGACATTTTTTTTTGCAAAGCAATATTTTTCAGAAGTTTTCTGCATATTTCAGTGCTAGAGTATTATACCTAGATAAAAGAACAAAAGTATTTGAAAAAATCTTTACCAGTATTTTATAATCACAAACACTAGAAAATATATCATAAAAAAATAAGAAGCTTGAACATTTGTCTTTGAAGGAGTCTGTGACTGTTTTACTAAAGGAATCAAGAAATTAAAATGTTTACTAATAATTTCTATTTAATATTAATCTTTAATGACATGCTTCACTGAGACTTTATTTTTCTAAACAGAAATGTGTGTAGAATTTGCTGTACTATACTCAGACATTTCTTTTGACATAAATATGAATTATTAAAAAAATTAATTTGCTTTCCACCTCTTAGATTTCATCCTTTGAACTGAACATAAAAGTCAACATGTTACTAGATGAATAAAAAAATCCTGGCTTGAGTGCATGCATATACATATGGACACTAGGTTGCAAGGGACTTCCTAAATCTCTGTGTTCAGGCTCTCATTACAATAGACATCATGTCACATTATCCCTTTTATTGTTACCGAATATCTGTCTTAAATGTCTTCATTTTGATATTCCAAGCAAGGACAATAACAAAGGTGGTGAGAATGAAAGCATTTCCCAAAAAATGCAGCTCTAAAGATTCTTAAACTCAGTGTTTTCCTTCCTGCGAAATGTTGTGGAGTCCTATTTATTATCTCTAGAACTGACACAGGAATCTCAGTCGATGAAAATAAGCTCATGGTGTTTTCTCTTTATAGGTGGTACTTTTGGGCATGCTGCTGTGCTATTTTGGCCTCAGTAACTTTCCCTTTTAACTGTGATATCGTAGTTAGCACTTCTAGACAGGCCACTGTATAATAAAGTCTGCTACTGGCCTAGAACAAGAAGTTCATGCCATCTGTTGCCTTGCACTATAAAAACTGGTCATGATTTCATTTGAACTAGTCTCCTGTTTCTTTCTTAAGTTTATTTGGTAGCTTAAAATTGAGAGACTGTGAGGCTTGAGCTGTAGATTCATTATTCAGGGAAAATAATATGTTCTAGTTCTTTATTTGCTCAGGTTCTTCATATGTTTATGTTGAACCCTATTTTCTAACTGTATAGTAGAATATGTCATTGAAACATTTCTCATCTGCCTTTATAACTTGCATACTCCTTTCAGTTTCAGATGTACTCTGTACTTTATACAAAACATAAATATGCTGTTAGAACTTCAGTAAATGAATAATTCCCTACACCCAAACAAATGTCTTGCTGACAGGGATTTTATTAATTTCAGCTTATTAATATTCCTGGATCATATTCATTTTCCAGGAAGTGTTTTTATTTCACACAACAGTCTATTCCAACCTTTTACTCAATAATATTAGAGATTTGAAGCTCTGACTGTAGATATAGGATTTTAAAGTGTCTTCTCAGATAATGACCATTACAAATCTTTTAGACTTAGAAAGAAGCAAAATTCCAAAAAAACCCAAACCAAACCAACCAACCAAACAAAAACCCCCAAACCAGAAATATAGTTAAACATTTGAATTGTGAAGAATTAAGCTTTCCATTTTAGGATTGCTTCTTTCTCTCCATAGTTTTTAGTACCATTCAAAAGTCTTGTTTGTAACCCTGAAAATAGTAACTCTTCTTTTGGGTGGGAAACAAAACCAAAAAGCTAAAATCAACTGAAGTGTCTTTCCTCTCTGTTGTCATCAGAGTCAACAACAACCATAAGAACATTCAATACAAACAAAAGTATCACAAAGACAGAAAACAGTTTCTTTTTCTAAAGATGCGTCGCTTGCAACCTCAGTTCTGGAGAAAATCAAACCCAACACAGTACCTGTGTCCTGCAGTGAAGTATAAGTTTCCTGCCTTAATTTTACTGCAGGAAAGTTTCCACAGATGAGGGAGCTGGGGATAGACTACCTGTAGTTGCAGTTTCTGCCTCCTGTGCTCCATTAAGGGGCTCTGCTGTACTGTGTTGTAGTGTTCTGCGTCTGCCTTACTTGAAGGCATCATCTTTCTATATAACAGATTTTGTCAGTTGAGACCTGTACTAGCCATGAACTATTTTAAACTTTATTTTTGTGAGTCTCTCTGGTCATTGGTGCAGAGAGATGTGCAAAGGATAACGACTTGCTTTGATAAGCATGGCTTTTACTAAATTGAAGGTGAAAGAAGGAAAAAAAGAAAAAAAAATTAGTGAAGTGAAAGGAGAGGCAAGGAAGATCTGACAGAAATAACACAAGCCTTATGTTACAAGTGCCATTCAAGGCTACAAGGAAGAAGGTGGCACTGGTATTTCTGTTGATCTTTCTCACTTGACCTTTTCATAAGGCTTTTTACTTTCCCACTACTAGAGAAGGCCCAGAACTCTCAGTTCTGAAGCTGGCGTATGAAACCTGTGTCTGAAAGTAAGGCATGGTGTCTGTAATCATAATAAACCTTGCTAAATCATATTGTTTGTTCTTCCTGCAATGGCGTCTAAAAGTAAGAGTGGACAGAGCGGTCTTTCCTTCCCCTAGATTTATTGCTAGTTAGGTCTATTTTCTAACATAAATCCGATCTACAGTTTTGTGATGTCATGGTATGTTTTGGGTGGTTTTTTTATGGCATAGTCCTTGGACCACACAAAGAGCCATTTTGGTTTGCAATATTTTATTTTTTTGCCTTTCAGATTTTTCTGATTAGTCCATGCTATTACAACGTAATCTGCTAGGCTGGGTGCCTCTTTTTCTTAGGACAAAACTGGAAATACAGGTTTCAGTCCAGAAGCCACAGCCACTGGTTGTGGTAGTGTAGCACCTGCATAAACATGTGATGAACCTCAGGTTATTCAGCAAAGAAAGGGCTATTTGGTGGGTAATCAATAACTTCTGTTATTCCTAAACTATTAACTGACATGACAGCACAGATTCCAATGAAGTCACCTTGGATCTTCTGTCATCTCCCATCTGTCATGCTGGAAGAACTCACAGGGGGTCTCAGTAGATAGTATGGGCCTCCAAAACAACTACTGGAAGGTTCCAGAGTCTTGATTCTGTACAAAGATGATTATTATGGGAAGTAACTCTCCCTTTCCTAAGTGGTACTAGGGAGCAATAGCTGTACCTTATGCCACCTGAGGGTAATTTTGCAGGGGCCCACAGACAAGGAAAATATATGAAAGGAAGCATCTACTCATCCTCCCATCTGTGTCCTGCCACCAGTTTCTGATTATTCTCTCTTATAGAAGAATTTTACTTTTCTCACTGAAGAAATAGTAGAGAGAATATAGATAATAATAAAAGCTGAAGCTTTCAAAGAAAAATTTTGGCTATATTTTTATATGTTTTTATTCCATTTTTATTCCTCTCTCTCTCTCTGTCTCGCTGTCTCTCTCTCTCTGTCTCTCTCTCTGTCTCTCTCTCTCTCTCTCTGTCTCATATTGATGCAAGGCTCCTGGGCATTCACTAAACAACTTCTATCTAATGGAAAGAGTATTGTATTTTGCAATAAATGAGCTGGCAAATAGAAAATTATGCCTAGAAATTGAAACACAAGAGTCTGTAAGCTCAATAAAGATGGACACTGAAATAATGTGAGTCTGTTCTTTCAGTGAAAGAAGCAAACATTATTCTTTACAGTTACATGGTTTCTGGGTACCCTCACCCCAGTCTTTTGGGGTTTTGCATGGTTAATTTTAGCCACTCTCTGTTGCATAACTGTTCCTTTTAGCTTGTGACTCTGGAGTCAACCTCAGGTCAAGCGGCATCCTGCTGGAGGCTGACATGTAAATATGAGACAGTGTTTCCTAATCCAGATTCTTTGGAAGATCAGAAGCAGGGCTACACACTTGCTCTTCTATCCTTCATTTCACAGTACATTACTTAATATGCAGTTTATTTTTTGAAAATATCTTTGATGTTCCTTGAATACACATTATAATTTCTCACTTTGCTGCTGCTATGAAAAATGTTCCAGTTCACTGAATTACCAATGATGCTGTATACCTTGAATATAGTGCTGACATATAGCACATTAAGCTATCCATTACATACCCATTAAAATAGCTTTATCCATTAAAAAAACCAATTTAGACTATGGTATATGGCAATGACAATTAAAATTCCAATGTGTTTCATTATGAGTAAACAACAGAATTTAACTATCTAGAAAAGTGCTGACAAGATCCGTTTTATTCCCAGAAAATTGTAGTTATGTATGTTATTTAAACTGAAAAAGCAAAAGAAATTTTGCTACAGACATATCTTCAAAAATATAGGGAAACAACTGATTCTCTAACAGAGAAATGACAGAGCAAACCAATAATTTTCAAGATAAGGAACATGACAAAATAAGAAAAAATCTTCTGCACATAGTTAATCATCAAGAAATCCAATTTTTTTTAACATGAAGCCTTCCTGTTATTTACAAATTTAGCACCTAGAAATTCCACTTTCAGTATGCAAGCAGAAATATCATCTTCATTTTTCTCCCTGCATGTTATATAAATCATGAAATTATCATTTCCAGTTTGGTAAACAGAGCAGACAGCAGTTGCTGTCTGTGTTATTGCAAAATCATACACAGGTCTCAGTTCTCTGAGGTTTTCCTGAGAAGAGAAAACCTGAGCCTTTCTTCCTGCTCTTCAGTGGGTTTTGCCTCTGTTTCTGAGTAATGTTCTTAATACTTCAGGATCTGCAGTGAGTGCTAAATGGGAGGAGATGACATTTTAGAAGGTGTGGCCTTACTTAAATGCATATGGTTCTATTAAATAATAATATTAGCGTATGTAATGCATAATAATAATGTGTATCATGTATAATAATAATATAAATAATATTTTATCTTGCAAAGAACTGACCTGCTGTTACAATTGACAGTATTTTGCAGTTACTGAAGTGTAAAATTCTGAAAACGAGTAAGTGTACTTTAGAAGTGAATGACTGGATTATTTCTGTTCTTTCACACTATTTATGACAATAAGACTAATTCTGCTCTTGCACATTTTTCAGATAAAAGAAGAATTATACAAGAAGAATCCCTACAGGTCTTTCTCATTCTAGGAACTCAGTTGAAGCGATTTGGTTTTATTTTGTAGTTTTTCTTCTATATCTTCTTGACCACCTGATTTTTTTAGATATGTGCAGTACATGTAGGGCAGTTCCTCAAATGCTTCAATAAGTCTGATTTAAAAACATTTCCACCTAATAGACTGTCCTGATGTGGTATATAAGTTAGGATCTGAATTTTTAATTTAAGGAAATATTTACATTTTTGCATCCATCTGTGTTACTTTGAAGTGCATGAAAATTTTTCTTCCTTAATCACAGTAGTGAGAGGGGAAGGAGAGAGTCTTCAACTTCATTACGCTGTTTAAGAGGCTACCAGCTGTACCTTCAGATTGTCAGGTCCATCAAGGAAAGTGTTAAATACCAGCTATCATAGTGCCCATCTGTGCTGCTGAGATTGTATGAGCAGCACTTTCTGAAAGCTGGATAGTCAATAATTCTGAAGTTTTCTCCCAGTGTTATGAAATACAATCAAATCAAGCTAGGTGTGATGAGGGAGCATTTCAAAACCAGGGATGGGTGCAGCATGTCACAAAGCATCTGCGAGAGAGATTTGGAGGAATTGCTGTTAGTGCTTAGATCTCAAGACTGGTTCTGTTCCTAGCATCTTCTAAGAGCATCTTTTAAGGAGACTTGAGTAAAGCAATGTGCCACCTTCTCACTCCTCAACGCGCCCTTTTCCCTTCCTCCCATGTGTTTGTACATCACAACAATGCACACTCCTCTGTACTATGCAGAGTCCTTTATACATAGCTGTTAAGAGAATGCAGAACTGTAAAAAAGCATTTTCAAATGCTGTGGATGGGTAGTACTAAGGACAAAGGAAGACCTCATCCAGCCTTGTCATGAAGCTCAATGTTCATACCAACATAATGAAGTTAATTTTGTTTTTTTCCTGGGAAGATTACTGGTTTTAGCTGAGAATGAATATAGTACATTCAGGTATAAGGAAATCTCTTGGACCTCTAATATTCAATATACACCTAGATAATTTACCAGTGCTTCTCTACACGTTCTTATAGAGTGCTACTTCAATTAACAAATTGGGAA
The DNA here is from genome assembly GCA_013400975.1 of Atrichornis clamosus. Taxonomy (NCBI): domain Eukaryota; kingdom Metazoa; phylum Chordata; class Aves; order Passeriformes; family Menuridae; genus Atrichornis; species Atrichornis clamosus. The sequence continues at coordinate 22,410 of WBMZ01002789.1, forward strand.
TAACACTCGTTTTAATAAGAATATCAGATACTTGCTATCTTGCATGTATGAATAAGGCATGTACAATTTTTGTAGTTGTAATTACTGTTAGAGGTTAGAGACTTTAATAAGATTCTAAATTTCATTAGCTCTGGAAAATCTGCAGTTGTTGACTCTAATGATCACATATATAAAATAGCACACCTAAGTCTGACAAGATATAATTTGTCTTTCCAGCTGAAAAATACTTTTTGCCAATCAGAGTGTGTACTGGAGTTTGATTTTTTTGTGAAGGTTTGTGATTTTTAATTTTTCTGAAGGCAAGAAGTGAAAATATATTTTAATAGAAATTTGTGAATATACACACTCACAAAAATATTTTGGTTTAGAGATTATGTGTCGCTTGACATTTTAAACTATTAAACTGCAAAATTACTGCTTTCAGCAACTATAAATATTTCTTGCCCACTATGTTTCCATGGCAACTCTGCTAATTTATTCAGAGACCTTTGCATTGTTTTAATTTAAGAGACACAATAGTATCTGTACTAAAACTGTTCCTAGATTTGACATTTTGATCCTTTCTGGAAATAAAATGTGATACAGAGTATTTTTAGACATAAGCTAAATTATTATACAAAGGGCAGGGAAGATGTTTAAGATGTCTTCTGGTAGATTTATATTGCATAGGTTTTTTATATGTAGATATAGATACATAGACAATTAGTCCCAGAATAATGGTTGAGAAGGCACATCTATTCTAAGTCAGTCATAGCCTTTGAACAGAAATAACCCACACCTAGAGTCATCTCAGAGATAATACTTTTTGAACACTTTCAGTTATCCTATAGTCTTCCTTTACAGGAAAAAAACCCCAAATTTTAAAAAAATTTTCAGAGCAATTTATTCTCTGCGTCACTCTTTGCCTTTGATTTCTAGCCTCTTATTATGCACAATATGTGAGGCTCTCTGCAGAGACTAACATTTATATAACATTTTTTAATGAATTTTAAAACACTTAAATGCAACACAACAAGAAATTGTGTTACATGTGCTTGTCCTTAAGATCAGACCAACATCTGACACGGACAGAGGAGGCAAAGGTATAGCACAGCTATTTCCTGGTCCCCTCCTTCCCTGGAAACACTTGCAGCCTCAAAGGCAGTGCCTCATGTCCAGAACGGAACACAGGACCAGACTCCCTTTCAGGTACCTGTATCTTATACCAAATACCTTCTGATCGTGGACTTTGGAAACTATTTTTCTTTTGTCAGATGAGTGCCACATTGGCAGGGCAATACCAAGATCTATGCAGCTATTGCTCGTGTCACATACACTCTGTGGCTATGTAAAAGAGTTCGGGCTCCAAAGCTGTCATTAAAAGCTTTGTTTGAGCATAAAATTCCTTTTAAAATCTAGGCATTCTTCCCCTGCACTCAAATAAGTGTAAATTGATAGGGGTAAAAGTAATAACTTCTATTAATACCGCTTTTTTATCCTGAGCTCAGAATGAAATTAAAGGATTTAAAATTTCACTGCCTTTTTAATAACCACTGGCATAATGCTGTTTATTTCAGCTATACCAAAAGATGGATTTGATATTGAAAATCACTGACTGTTGAGAAACCTTTCTACCCATAGTTTTAGACTGTAGACAAGGATGTTTTTGAAAGACAGAAGAATTTTAATTGAAAATTCCATCTGCATATCTAATCCTGGGTTGCTGGTGACAAGTAGCTAATGCAAAAAATTTTCCTGGAGTATTCAAAGTCATTTCTCTAAGAAACTGTAATAAAACAGCTAACAACTTACATGTTCCTACTGCAAGAAGACGACGATGAAATGTTCATCTACTGAGTTTATATGCTCTTCACATTCACATAGGTAACTGAAATTTAAAATCTTCATCAATTTACGTAGATCAATTAGGAAATAGTCTTATTATTCAAACTCCTCAACAGAAAAATCTTTTCTCTTTAATTACTGCAACTATGCAAAAGTAGTTTCATTCATCCTGCAAGTGAGAAAATTGCTCAGTGTGTAATTTTTCATGACTGCAGCAGTTTTAAAGATTGAACCTCCAAACATACTCCCAGTGGGCTGCATGTCTATGTGATATTAAACAATTATGAGAAATAAGCCCAGCTGCAGGATTAGACATTAGTGTTCAACTTAGATCTTATTTGATTATTTACATTGATGATCACAGTAGCATCTACCAATCCAGCAATGGTGTTTTGTCACATATCTTGTACATGCATATGTTTAAGGGCTCTTTATCTTTGTTATTTAGATGATAAACTTGTTGGGTCAAAGACTGAATATACAGGAAAGCAGATATTGCTATGACTTTCAATTTACAGCTGGATAACTGAAACACAAAGATATTAAACAGCAAGTTTGACTCCAGTTCCTCTAAATCTTATTTTTCTTACATTAATTTCCTTGCTGTCTAACACTAGTAACCATCTAGTAATTGGATTTTTTTATTATTTAGGCTGAACACTGTCTGTGGATTCAGCATGTAGGAAATAATGGCACTTGCAGCCGATTGAATTAGCCTAGAAAATATTTGTGGTGATGATTTCTAAATAAAGACTCTAGTAGCTTTATATGGACAGCTGTAAGAAAATCACTGGAGAGCCAATAACATACAACTTTCCATCTCTACAAGAAAAAGTTCCAGAGGTATAAGTAAGCACTCAATTTTTGTCCTGTTATTTTTTAACAGTTTTCAAATAGCCGTGGTTTAAAGTGTGCATCCATCTTGGGGACTGAGGCATGCCAAAAAAAACCCCTTGAAATCCCTCTTCACTTTTCCTCTTAGACACTCAATGGATCTCAGAAGGAGGTGAAGTGGTTATCATGGTCCTAGGATCAGCTTCATGCTTTCAGATTAAAGAGCTGGGAGATCATTCAGATAGACTATCTGCCATGAACCATGTCTTCATACAAAGTCCTACAAATACTAACAGTATCCGGTTCAGAAATTCATATATTTGCTTCAAGCTCAGCTTGCAGACCAAAGCTCTGTATTAAACTTCGGGGTATGATGTATTTAATTCCAAGTTAGCTTCATATCTCTTTAGGGGTACAAACTATTTTCAGTTTGTGTGCCTTCAGCAATCAGAGATAAAAAATAGCATATATCTGTAAAGCTGTTAGGAAGTCTTATGCTATCACTTTACATGGGGGATCTCAGAGAGCTTCCAGTAAACACCACCATTAATGAACACAGGACCTAGTGGTCTTTACAGCTTCCAAGATCCAAGAGGTCCTTAGGTTTCCATTTAAACAGAATAAATGGGTGAGTTGAAAAAAAAAATCAGTTCTATATATCTAGTAAACAGAAGTGGGACCACAGGGAGTGTCTAGTACAGTCTCCTGCTCAAGACAGGTACAGTTTTGATGTCAAATCAAGTGGTTCAGGGCTTGATCTTGTTGGGTCTTGCTGATCTCTGCTTAATGTCCCTGACATCAAGCTTCTCTGCTGGACTGTCCTCATGGAGATTTCTTTATATCCGTCCTGGACCTTTTTTTTTCAGTTTATGACCCTTGTTTCATTTTCCTGCTATGCATCACTGCAAGAAGTCTGGCTCTGTCATCTTGATCACATCACTGTAGTTATGGAAGGATGCTGTTGGGTGTCCTCAAAGCCATCTCTCGAGGCTGAACAAGCTGCTGAACCTCACCTTATCCTCACAAGTCACGTGTTCCCACGAGCCTCTGTTGAGATTGCTCCAGTTTAGCTACCTCTTTCTTTCATTGTGGAACCCACTGCTGGATGCAGTAGCTTCGCGTGATATAATCACCACTTCCCTCAACCTCTTGCCTCTTGAGCTCACCTGTTTAAGCAGTCAAGGAGGCAGTTGGCTTTCCTCCCTCCTAGGGCACACAGCTCACATTAAGCATATGGAGGGTTAAGTTTTCATAAACTTTAAAACCAGCAAAAATATTAGCAGTGTCTTTGGCTGAATTAGTTTACTCAACTATTTTTCATTTAGATTTGCACTGTTGGATTCCTTTGGCGCTGAGCTGTTTCTCAGAAACTAGCTGGAAACAAGGTGGCCAGCAGGACCTTAGCTCGTAGGGGTAGTAAAAGGTTTGGCTTAATTTGCTGCAGAGTTACAGCCCGTTGTGGGTAACAGGAGTAACATCTGAGATTAAAATTTTCCTTGTTGAAATCTGTCAAAAAATATTGTAATTTCCTATTTCAAATGTCAATGTATGCTTAGCTCTGCAGAAAATAATAATGCCTGCTTAAAGTCGAAGAGATTTACATACATATATATATGTATTTGCTATGCATTGTCCTCTCATGATAATTCTCTCATTTTTTCTTTCTTCTTGCCTGTTTTTCCTCCCTTTGCCTTTCTTTTTCTCCTTCCTCTTCCTTTTAAATTTCCCTTTCCTTTTCCCTTTTGATCCAAAATGGACATTTGTACACAGGAAGTGAACTGAGGGCTGAGATATTACATACAACACCACAATATCCTTGCATAGTAAAGTTTTTTTAACTATTTAGAATTGTATTAGAGTTAGTGCTGGCAAACTCTACAATCCTGGACTATTCAATTTTTTTTTTTCCCTCACTTATGTTTTGTGTACAGAAATTTCATTACATGGACACATTTTTCAACAATTAATTTTACCTCTGGCCAGTTTGTCTGTCAACCGAGTTCAACCACACTGAATAATTAATTTTAGCTACATTCTGTATTATGACAAATAAATGCCCTGAAGGTATAGTTATCACATATTTCTCAGATGAATCCCTGTTTTTCAGGTCTGTTCTTATTAGAAGGCCCCAAAAGGATGTCTTTTCTCTTGGACCAATTAAAGTTGGAGGTGCAGTAATTTTGCCACTGACAACCCTAGTGGAAATTCTTCATAAAGCTACTCATATGAATATACTCAAGATTTATTAGAAAATTAAGACACCAAGGAGGTGTACTGAGACCCACACTTACTTTGCAAATAATTTACAGTATTAAAAAGCATTATTCTGTCTTTCAGTTGATTTTCAGGGCTTCACCAGCATTTAAATAAACTATTGGGGAGTGAGTGTTGTGCTTCTTTCCTTTAAAACACCTTATTTACTCCACTATACTGTCCCTCATTCATGAAGGTACCGTTAAACCAGTGTAACTGGAAATTACTCAGGCTCCATCAGTGCAACAGAAAAAAGGAAAGATTTTAATTCAGGATCTTTTTGGTGTTCCATAGCTGAACAAAATGTGTATGAACAAATAACATGTAAAATAAAAACCATCATGTGTACTGATCAATTTTAAGTCATGAAAGAGTAAAAAACACAGAAAGAGGCATAGATTTTGCTCTGTCCAGTCAGTGTTACCATTGCTCCTTGCAGTGGAGAAGGGATGCTCCCTTGGGATGATATGCTGGCTGGCAGCTGTCTGTCACATGACCAACAGAGATGTCAGTCAGATGCTGCTTTGAACAGGAGAAGGTCTGGCCCATTTAAGAAAAGATGCTTCATAGTTGCAAAGGCCTTTAAGTCACTCTTGATGTGGTAGGCTACACAAGTCAGTACAGCTGATAACAGCCCTGAAAAAGGAAACACTGAAGAACATTTCATGTTTTACCAGCTCACAGTTTGAGGATATTTGCAATCACTAACTTTTTTTTTTTTCAATTTTTGAGACCAATGTAATTGCAGCTGGAGGGGGACAAATATTTTTAATCATGAACCAGAGTCTAGAAAACAAAAAACCACAACAAATTACCAGCCTCTTTTAACACAAACTGTGTGAGAGAGCATTGCTATAAAGTGTACATACCTGCACTAAACCCCCCTTATAGTCTGAACTCTATTGTACCTTTACTGATCAGCGTTAGACTTGTAGACTCTCACTAGACAGGCTTGAGGGAGGGTGTTTATTCCTGTGATATCAGAAATTCTTCCTTGTGTGTTCTTCAGCATGTACTGACTTTTCGCATATTAAGGAAAAAGAAAAGATATTAGAGAACAGAGAAAGAATAAACAACTTTCCAGAATCATTGACTTTTGTGGTCAAAAAGAATCACAAAAAGTTCATAAAAAGAGAAATGACACTAAAAAGGCAAGTGAAACACATGTAGTGTGCATTCTCTGGGCTCATACCATTCTACTACGTGGTGCACCATGCTCCAGTGTTTAGAGGTTCCTGGTTCTCTACAAGTAAGCTGCCAGGGGCCAGGGAATGTCCAGGGAAGGCACAGGGAATCAGATCTGCATTCTCTTGCTGTGAACCCTTGCCTGGTCCCAGAGCACTGCAGGATGCTGCAGGAGTGGCGAGGAACATGTGCAATGCTGCAAGATAGACAAGTACAAAAATACAGCCCTTGTAAACCTGACTGATAGGCAGCTAATTGTGATTAGCTTTATAGGATGCAAATTAAGTTATAGCTTGTAGCTATTAAATCTGGTGTGCATTTTTTTTCTTTATATATAGAAAAACATGTGTTCAATTTGTGTATGTAATCAATTTTTTTAGAAGCAGAAAAGACAACTGAAAACATCAATGGCAAATAAGTGTGGCATGTTTTCTTTTCTCTCTGAAAGCCTCTCACTAAAATATTTTCTCATCCTCCCTATCAAGTTAAATTGTGATGTCTTGTGAAAGAAGTCACCAACAGAAGTTGCAATAAAACTGTGAAGAGGGAGTTTTCATTGTAGTACAACTAGCCTTTACCTGGCTGTGCTTCACAGTAAACTAAAAACACTAGAGAAAATTTACGTAAGGGTGTCTGGGAGCATCACCTTTGAGAATCTTTTACCTTTATTCTTCCAAATGATTGTAAAATCTCCATCACCCTGTCCAAATACTGTTCTAATAAAGCCATTAAATTTCTAACAGTTTTGTATAGCCACAGTTACAATACAGTACATGACCTACAAAGTAATCTTTAAAAGATCTTTCTGCTTGTCTTCTGCTAGACTTATTGCTGCCCCAGATATATGCTGCAGGCAAGAAAATTGTTTGTCACAACAGAAAGCAAGCAATTTCTTATAAATGCTACTGTGAACAGACATTTGCCAAGCTTTAGGTAACCCTTGCTCTCTAAGTGTCAAACTGCAAGTGGATCTGACTTGAACTCTTGATTAATCCACTCAAAACAAGAGAAAAAAATAGATTTCCTGATGCAATTACTCCAAACTAGGAAGCAATAGAGTTATATAGGCTCTTGTGAACAAGTATCCACATTATTTTTTTCATACCTACCTATACACATGGCTCTGTGTGAAAAGGGAGAGTGAAAAGTCACACACTAAGATTAACAGTTATTTTCAAATACTTGTAAAGCTGGGTGAATGAAGGAAGGGGAAGGAGAGGAAAGGGAAATAAGTATGGAGGGAAGAACGAAATTGTGGAGAGAAAAAGAAAATCGTTCATACCTTGGTCAATGGAATGCAGAAAGCAAAACAGAACAGAAAGAAAACGCAATACAATCTCTCTAGTGCAGAACTCTGACTTTTGCTGTTGGTAAACAGATGCGTGAATGAATCAAGAAGAACAAAATGCAAGGAAAGAACAGGATTTGCCATGGGTTTCTCTAAGTCCAAAATAATGGAAATCTCAGTATAATGAGAGATCTCAATGTCAAGAGAAGTATTACAATTAAATAATGGTAAAACTTTACAAGCAATGTTACAAATCTGAAATTTGCAGGTCTCAGTGCCTAAATGAAACCCCAAAAAGAGCTCACATGTTTCGATCCCATATATATACTATATGCTGTGGAGAGCCATCTATCAGTCTATCTTTTTGAGATTTAATAAAAGAAAGGGAAAAGCCACAGTGAAATAACTCACACTACAGCTCTTGGAAGGGAACCAAAGGAGATCCATTTTTAAAGGGCATGAAGGTAAAATTTTTCTAAATTCCAGTGTGGGCTAAGGAGGAAATTTTAGAAGCAAAGAAACCCCAAAGGAGTTTCAGGGTAAACCACTGAGAAGGTGCACTGCATTTCGCACTGTATTGTCCAAACCCTGTTGTCACAGAACATAAGCTGGTTTCTCTAGCATGCAGACATGATATAAGCCTATAAATACTAAGAGTAAATAAGGAATAATCCAAAGAGGCTAAATACTTCCTATATAATCTCTTGGGTTATCAACTACCGGTACCTAGAGTTTTCCAGTGGAATAAGGACATTGAAATCTTGAGGTTTTCCTGCATATTTGCAAGGTTATTGGTAGTGACTCCATTTAACTATCATGTCAGTTTTTCTTTTTAGTTCCATACAAGAACATTAGTTGAATTGTAATATAAATACATGTACTGATACTTCTTTACTATACACTATTTATTAAAAGCATTTTAAATTGTCCATTTCAGTGCATCACCACTTGTGTGAGATAACTCAAGCAGTATTGGTATCACATTCAAAGGGGGTTAAATCATTCCTAAGACACCCAGGTGATTTAGAGAATTGTGGATCAGGTCTGAAATAAATCATTGCTTAAAAAAAAAAAAAAGAAAAAGAAAAGAAAAGAAAAAAGGAAAAAAGAGGACATGGAATAGACTTTTCAGTTTGAAAGACAGAGTAAATACTCCAGCCTACTCTGTGTATGCTTCTGATTCCTGGTCACATCTAACTTATTAGGGTATATATGTAATTCACATGCCTTGGTTTCTTCAGAAGAGAAATGATCCCATGACAAAGACTGACACTACAGCTATATTCTAACAAGGTTTGCTGTCTAGATTCACAGGAAAATAGAATCATACATTGCAATATGTGCCTAAAATTAGGTTAAACATGGTGTATATTATGAAGGAATGGTTTTATTTTTCTAATTATAAAGTAAGCTGAATTCTATATTATAATATCCTGTTTTTTCAATTATGCTCTAGTGTGTGAGAGATATTTTTTCATTAACATCAAGTATTTAAGTAGCTGCATCTCAACGTTTTTCATCAATGTTTGACTTCTTCCCCCTTCGTGTCTTTTTAAAATATCCATGAATAATCCATGTCTTTCCCCATTCAGATCTTTCATAAAAATCTATGAATAAACCATGTTACCCAACACAGTACTTTATTCTATACTCTGTAAGAAACTCTTAAAAGTATTAAAACCAACACAGCTTTGTTTGGTTCAATCTAGTCAAGCAAGAGGGAGGTATTAAAGCCCAGAGATGGTTTGATGTAGACTGATATCAGCATATCCATCAGTCTGAAATCTGAAATGGTCAGTCATGCAACTTAAAATAAATAATTGAATGAACTGGATAAAAAAGAAATGACCAGAAAAAGGTGGGTTTTCATAACCATGGAGAAAAAAGGTCTTTCTCCATCTTTCGGGTTAGGGTAGAGAAAAGAGAATGCATCATTGGATTTAATTTTGCAATTCCTGAATGGGAAACGAATGTTATTCACTTTCCAGACTGCTTGTTAGTTAATTTTTTCTAGCTGCAAACTCACAAAAAGGAATTGCCAATTTGATAAACGCTCTAGTTGGACAGAATATAAGGTTTGATCAAGCACACAGAATGTTCTGACTCATTTTAGCACAAGCTTCTAGCTTTATCTAAGCAACAATATCTTGGATCAGAACACACTGTTATTGTTAATAAAAACCCCACAAACAGTATTATTAATTTACCAAGGAGTAAACTGGTGTATGGTTTCACATATCAGGTTCAAACACACAAGCATATATTGTTTGTAAATAAAAACCTATTGCAAGCAATTTTATGAAGCTTTAGGAAACAGCTTTCCCTGTTGGTTTCTTTCTTTGATTTTATATACAAATAAAAGAGGAACATGTATTTCAGGATTTTTTGGAGATGTTCTTAGGCTTTTGGCAATATCTGCAAGTTACCTGCCATTCCCCATCCAGTATGATTTCAGTGACTGAAAACTGTATATATCATGCTAATTCAAAAAACCCATGGTTCTTCTGCTTGAGTTGTAAGATACTTTTGAAGGACTGGGACTAGGAAAGGGCCATGTTTGACAGAAAACATAGAAAGAGAAATATTTAATAAAAAATTAGTGAATTACATGAGGCAACAAGGAAAGACCGTCAAAATTAACAAAAGAGGGAATCAGCTAAAATAAGTTTCTATTGTAGAATTCCTAACATTATGTTTAAGAAATTAAACCAATTTGCAGCAAGAAAAAATGAAGCAGAAAATGAAGAGTTTTTGAGAAGTTTGTAGGATAGTATGGGTGCAATTCAGAACTGAAAAAAGAATCTACAGTGTAGATGTCAAAGGTATCAAGAGAAAATATAGAAACCATCTCTGCAGTCAGGGTGGACATAACTGACAGAAAATACATAACTGCTGTTTCTCTCAGCCTCCCCTTAGATCTGCACTCTGCAAGGATACCCACACTCCAGACAGCCGATACTTTTCGGCTCCATGAGTTCTTTGAGTCTGCTTACCTGCAGAATTTTTGAGATGCATAGCTAGAGGTATCAAATTACATTTGGAACAAATTATATATTTCCCTGTCCCCTGTAGCTCTAACATGCTGATGACACAGAGCTCTTAGTAAACGTCTCACTTGCAGAAAGAACACATTTGTCTTGGAAAGAACTTGTCCTCTGTTTCAATCTCTCTGAGATGGTGGATGAACTAGAAAAACATAAGAGTTGTTCATAGACCTGCAGAGGTATATCTGTTTTGTTTAGTTCTTGTCCTATTATAAATGGTGCTGCCAAAAGCCTTCCTGTGAAAATATAAGCAGAACACAGGTAAAAAAGAATGTCTTGGGCACTATATGACAAACTCTAAACAAAAACCAAAACTCTGAAACTAAACACAACATCTTCTTCTTTCTAATAACACACCATTTATTTACTCAGTTCAGATTTTTCAAGGGAAGAAAAGACTATTCAATTTGAAAAATTATACGTCACACAGCTATACTGCTAGTGCACTGCTATGTCTGTCAAAACTGTATCCGAAGGCTCGTGCAACTGAAATGCAGCCACAAAACCAGAGAATAAAAACCTAGGCAAACACTGCAAACAAACAAGAACTTTAGGAATATTTTAGAAACAATCAAAAGCCAATTACTTAACTTTGCTTTTGCTTCAGATTTCTGTAACCTGCATGATTTCAAAATCAAGATAAATGTGTTAATCAGTTCTTGATTATAAAGCAGAAAGACTTTTCTTTACAAGTCACCAGATGGGATAACATGCAATGTCATATATTCTGTACCTCTGCATGAAGAAATCTGCTTTATTTTGTTTGAAGGACTCCACTACTAAATTTGCCGACTCTCTACAGCTGTTCTTCTCCAAAAGGGGAGGCTATTAAGTAATGACAAAAATGAGCTAAAGAGCACAAATCAGAATAACTACTCAATCTTATATATGGCTGATTATGTGAGAGGGAGAAAGAAAAGATAAGAATGGATGTCTTTGTACTTTTTTGTTATAAGAAACAAAGTAAAGCATGATTTGTATTAGGACTTTTGTACTTGATTTGACTGCAATTTAAAAGTGATTCTGAGATCATGGCAGTCTAAATATAGAGATGTTTACTATAGATGAAAAAGATTTATTTTTAATCCAAAACAAAACATGACAGCATGGAAGAACATTTAATTTACAGCATTCATAGCTGCAAGGTTCAGTGCATGTGGTAAAGATTAAATACTTGAATAAAAAATGTTAAATTAATACTTTTGATAATACCCTTAAAATTACTATGAATCAAAAATATTTGCACTAACTTCTTGATATTTGAAATATCATTAAGACACAAAAGCCTTGATACCTTTTCTCAAGGGTGAATTCCAAGCATAAGAAGGTTCTTAAATTTACTGATGGAAAATACAATTCAAATTCACTCAACTGGATAATAGATATACATTAGTGTTGCAGTTTAACCCCACCCAGCAACCAAGCTCTATGCAGCCACTTGCTGACTTCCCACCAGCGGGATCAGGGGAAAATTGGAAAGGTAAAAGCTGGAAAACTCATGGGTTGAAATAAAGACAGTTTAATAGGGAAAGCAAAAGCTGCGCACGCAAGCAAAGTAAACAAGGAATTAATTCAGTGTTCCCTGTGGTTTAGCAAGTATTCCTCCCTCTCTAGGAGAGCAGGGACCCATAACCTGTGAGGGTGACTTGGGAAGACAAACACCATCACTCTGAACATTCTGTCTGCCTCCTTTTTCCCCCCAGCATTATATACTGAGCATGATGTCATATGCTGTCGAATATTCCTTTGGTCAGTTGGGGTCACCTGTCCCAGCTGTGTCTCTTCCCAACCTCCCACACACCCCCAGCCTCCTCACCAGCGTGGCAGTAGGAAAAGCAGAAAAGGCCTCAGCTCTGTTCAAGCACTGCAATAACAAAAACTTCCCAGTATTATCAACCCTGTGTTCAGCACCAATCCAAAACCCAGCCACTGTGAAGAAAGTTAACTCTATCCCAGACAAAAATCAGCACAATCAGTTCTTCTGAAAATGTCTTATTTAGACAGATCTAGATTTATGTGGATCTCCCTGAAAATCCTGGCAGTCTCAGAACATCCTAGACTGCTACTGAGGAAACAGTGGGTAGATGAATAATTGAACACCTCCCAACAGGCTTCTAGCACTGCAGGCTAAGATGGGAATAATAGAAGTGTAGATTCCATTTAAAATGGCATGGACTTCATTGGATCTCTTGGATTCCTACTAAAATCAATGCAAATTTAAGATCTAGAAACACAGTTTATCTTATCATGAAGAAAATTAAACACCTGATAGGATGAATCACACTTTAAATTTCTTTGACTCTCCTGCATATATCCCCATTGATTGCATATATTGTCATTGGTTACAAATGGAGAAAACATTTTGAAAAATATTTGTAAAAACATCCGGGAAAATACTGTCACATTTTCATATATTTAGATAAGTCTGGTGTCATTATCACCATAGTCTTAAAGTCTGATTGATGGTAAAGGAAATTAGTACAGTGTTTTTGTTTTAGTTTCTCAAATGATCATTTTAGTATGTACAAAGAGGAGGTATTTTATGATTACTTAAAAACAGTGAGTTTAATCACAGAATACCTGAGCATCCCCAACCACTTACGGCAGATAGAGATGGAACATAGTAAAATTAGGAAAAATTTAAAGGATGAAGAAAAGATGCATTGACAGAACTACTGACCCAGCAGGAGTGTGAGATCATGAGCTATTTCCTCTAATGGATAGCAGGAGAGAGTGGATACTTAAGAAGTTCCCAAAAGGTTGTGTAAGTATTGTGGACTATCAGATTCCAGAGCAATCACATAAGGTTTCAGGGAGAAGCTTAGTAAGTCTCCTGAATTTTGCAAGGTTTTAGAAGAGCTCCAACATACTGCTGGAGCCTTGTGTAACTGTGCACATAGCTTTGTGTAACTGTTAAAATCTAGGAAAAAAGAAATGTAGCAACTTTATTTTTTTCTCCCCAAAAATTGGCAAGATGCAAATATATAGGTCTCAAAGAAATTTATTTTTTTTTACCTTTAAAAACAACTGGTTCTGCTAATGGTAGTCCTGTTGCCCTGAATTCACTGCTATGTATGACTAACCTTAACTTCAAGATGATTAAAGGCTTGTGTTTTCTCCCTGTTCTCTGTTCAGGGATTTAACTACAAGAGACTGTGCCAGCTACATACAGAGTAGTAGCAATGCTATCAAATGAGATAAGCATCACTTTTTTTTCCTGTCATGGTTATATCTCTTGCAAACTTCAGGCAGCCAAACCCTTACACTGTTTAAAGTTGAATTTTGTGTGTGCTTATAGTTGGAGAGGGAAAGTTTCTAAAGTGAGAAATGCCTCTCATTATTTCTGAAGACAGACATGTCTTTGAAGAAATAGTTTTTGAAGTCAGTGTTTAATAATCTGAAAAATCATGAAAATGCTGTGAATTCAGCACAGGAATATTGCACATTAAAGTTACTTCAACTTTTTTAAAACATCTCTCTTAGGTTCAAAAGTTTACTTCAGTGACAAGGTGTAATTAAAGACCTAAAAGTCTGGATGATTGAAATACTCTGGAGTGCAAAATTGCAGAGAAATGCTGGAAGGCAGCCTTTACTGAGATATTTTAAAGACTGAATTTCTGCTCCTTTACATGAAGTCAAGAATAACATCTTACAAGAACACACAATGAAACAAAGAAAGAGATTTCTTCATACTGTTTTGGATGCTCTGGAAATATCTAGTCCAGGTCACCTCAAGTTTCAGCAAAGCATTTCTCTAAAGATGTTTGTATTATCGCAGTTTTAGAAGACCCAGATCTGTTTTGGCACTATCCAGACCCTAAAAAAAAGGCAATCTCCCCAGAACTGTTTCAAATCCAGTCCTGAAAAGAGAGAAACAGTGACTTGAAATGACTCACTAGGGTCACTCCATTAGTCATCAGCACTGCCAAGAATAGAAAACAGGTTTTCTCATTCCATGCCTCAGACCTAATTTGTTAGACTGTATTGCTTTCCAGTCAGAATGGTTGCTGTAACAGTGTGTAATAATATAATGTGGTTTTCTCTTTTCAACCCCTTTGTCCTTCCCCGGGTTAAGGCTTGCATAGTTCACTTCAGGTCTTCAACACTTAAAATGTAATTATTTCACTTTTACTTTAAAGATACTACCACAGCACTAGTCTTCTATTCAAAATGCTGCATGAAGCTGCAAATGCCCCTTTTCAGTGACTCCTAAGCTAAATAGGAACAAAATTATATCCTTTTCACTTCAAGTCATATTTGCCTTTGATTTGCTAACCCATTTTGTTTTATCAGCTACCTGGGTCCCCATTGGAAACCATTTTTACAAAGTAATTGTTTTCAGTGAGAGAAATGCATTTTACAAATTCTCAGCCTTTCACAGAAATAGGAAAAAATTAAATTGGATAGGGTAGTCACGATTTTGTCTAGAGAAAATAAAGGCTGTTGCTACTCAGAGGATCAGAGATCACAAACAAAAATGAAATCTTATTTTGAAAAAGTTTCTATTCTAGTTTCAGAGCACCAATAAAAATCAAGACCCTAAATTAACTTCTGAAAAAATTAGCCATCCCTAACCGCTCACTGTACAAAATACAATGGGAACCATAATTCCTTAAGCTACTGTACTATGGTAATGAACTATTATAGTTTTTTGTATTAAAAAAGGTTATACTAATGTGAAAGACAGTTGCTCTGCCATTTGAATGCAAATAATGTAATATTGCTCCTTACATCAAAAGCAACATTCCTAACCAAATAAACTGGCCTTTCTCTGATGAGAATTCCAACTAGCAAGGTGATTCTTTAAATGAGACCAGTTAGTCATAATGTTATCTTAGCATTATCTTACCCTTTTTCACTGAACAGTGAAGTCAGAGAAGATGATTTTCTCTTCTGATGTTTGTATTGATCAAATGAAATTCTTTGATACACCTTATTATGTACACAAGTCCTTGTGTTTCATCTGCATGTGAAGTTTGTCCTTCTTACAAAATTACTACATAGTTCTACAAGGAGGATAAACAGCAATAATGGAGCTTGTGTTTTTTGCTATACATATACAAGGAATTTCATCCAAAATTATGATGGGAGTCAGCAATTAGGCACCAAGCCACCCTTTCACAGCCTGCACCAAGCATGGCATTGACACTATTTAAAGAGCAATTCAAAGAGACTGAGCAATTGAAAATCCTAAAGAGAAAAAATGTTTCTGACAGGCGTTGTCTCTGACAGGGTTAAAATGCATAAATTCTGATAGCAAAGAAGTCAGAGTGGCCATGTATTGACCCCCAACTGAGTTGATATCTGCAAAGCTTTGGGTGGCCAAAACCATTTTATTGGGTATATAATACAGGGTTAAGTTCTTCATAGAATTTATATAAACAGCTAAAGAGATTGCATTTTGTATTATGAATATATGAACTACAAGCAAAGTAAATATAGTCTTTGAAATAGTTCTGGTCTAAATATCTATTTCACTTGTCATGGGGCTAACCACTTAGGAGGTAAATTCAGTAAAGAAGCATATAAAACGTCTTTGCAGGAAGTTTGCATTTCTCCTTCTCTGACTTTCCAGCACTCACATACACCCTTTAAAACCTGCTCACTCTCGTTGTACCCACGTGTCTACTATAATATGATTAACTTTCATCTGAGAGTATATATCAGAAGCAATCCTGAATCAGTGGTAGAATACATCCATGCGCAAATATTTGCTCCATTAACTCTAGTAAGGATTGAAGGGGTTTGGGCATCAAGAGTCTTACTATTTTTGAGAGACAGGGCTTTTTCAGTCCTTTAAAGGTCAAAGTCAGTCTGACAGTGGAGAACACAAATTCTGAAGTTTGCTGAGAATGCTCCCAATTTTCTGACCTTTGAAGTTGTGAGCTGTTCAAGTACCATAGCTTATCTCAGTTTTATTTGCAGCCTGTAGGGAGAGGTGAGGGTTTCACCTACTCTTTTAAGCAGAGCATATTGTGCTTCACCCCTTCCAACTTACAGAATAACATGCACTTATCAATTTTGAACCAAAAATTCATAAGTAAGTCAAGCAGGTACGTATCCATTGTAATACCACTGCATACATTGTGATAACTCTGGTTTTGAAAATAGATTTATAAAACAATTCATTAGAATATAAATTGTTCTTTCTCTGTGTTTATTGAGAAAAAAAATTAATATCTGCCGACTGAAAAACTGACTATATTTTTCTATTAGACCTTCATTTTGTATTGCATTTATTGCCTTGGCCACAGAGATGTGTAGCTGCTAAACCATTCCGTTTGTTGGGCTGATTGATTCCCCTTTTCAGAAAATGCATAGTGAAATATGCTCACAATTTAGCATAATTTTATTGTTGCTTTAGTGAGGCAGTTAAACATTTATTTAACACCTATTCATGCCAAAATGCTATGGAATAGCTTGTAAAAGACTATAGAATATGTAATACATTTTAGGAGTCCGATTGTACCTTTCATTTCCTATTCATGTGCACATTATTTTAAGTTCGCCTATTGGTCTTTCAGTACTGAAGTAGAGCTTATAACAGAGATGTGGACAGACTTTTTAGCAGAGCCTTTTGGGATAGGACATTGAGCAATGATTTCACATTAAAAAATGGTAGATTTAAATTAGATGTAAGAAGGAAACCTTTTACAATGAGGGTGGCAAAATACTGGACCAGACTACACAGAGAAGTGGTAGATTCCCCACACCTGGAAAGATTCATGGTCAGGTTGTATGGGGCTCTGAGCAACCAGATCTAGTTGGAGATATCCCTGCCCATTGCAAGGGGTTTGGACTAGGTGATCTTTAAAGGTTCCAACGCAAATTATTCTATGCCTCTATGCCTCCAGGATTTAGAAGGCAGTAATGTTTTCTTCTTTCTTAATTTCCTATGCTAATGAATAAGATCCATGCAAATGTCTATACAGAGCCAAAGGTTTGCGTTTCTTTGGAAGTGATCAGGTCAAAAATATCATGAAGAGCTTTCATAACATATTAAAGCTAATTTTTACAATATAAATCTGTGGAATATGTTGTTATTTTTACAGATTTCATTCACCTAAACTCATTTCTAACATTGTGGGTTACGAAAATGAACTTACTGCAGATCATGCACTAACATAAGCAGGTTAATCTTTGCTTATAACCTGACACAAGCTTGATAAAATAGAGATGAAAGTTACACTTTCAAATATTCTCTTCTGCAGCAGTATTCAAGGACAGGTTGTACAAATAGAAACAAATATTTGTGTTAAAACTGCAATATGTGAGGATAAAGTTAATTCCATTCATCTGTGAACTCACAATAAAGAGGGATCATGTATAGAGATCATAAAGAAAGTGAATAAATTAAGAGCTACAATGGAAACACTGTGAACTCATATGGTTGTGCTGTAAAATATTTATTATAAGTTATACATTTAGCATTTTATTGTACTTTTAACATTAATTTAAAGTTTGTCTCAAATTTTTGCTCCATATTCCAAGGCATGAGCTCTGCATAGAGAAGATATAATCTCAACTGTATTGGAATAAATTTGGTTGTATACACACATACGGCCATTAGCTCTTTTGAATAATGAAATATGGAATGCTGGTACTGTTGATATGGAAAGAGCATACAGAAAGAAGAATACACAGAAACATGTACTGGGGGACAGGATGCTTCAGTGCATAAACCACAGGACTGCCTTGCACACAGCAACCCCCACAGTTACTTCTCACAGAAAGCGAGAAGTAACTGTACCTCAAAAGGATGTTGAAGAGACAATGAGCCATACCAGCAATAAAGACAGATTAATGATGTCATATAATTCTATGATTCACTGGCCTCCCCTCCCTTTCCCTTCCCTCTTCTCATGCAATCCAGCAAAACATTTAAGGATTTTTGTGTCCTTCAGTATCTTCCTCTCCAGACATATTATTTTCTTCCTTTTTCTCTGTCCCACACACAGGTGTACAGGTAGAGACCCTTCAGAGTTCTGCAGCTCTACATGACTAGTTGTGACAACCTGTGAACAGCTTAACCAATTGCTCAGTAAGGGGTTGTACAGAGGCCAGGCCCATTCTATGCTGTAGTAAACTTTTAATTATCAATGAAAGGCTCAATTGTCCCAGAGACTTTGGAGAATGAAACCAAAGACTTCTAGTGAAAAAGTATCAGGGGAGGCATCTTAGAAAGAATGTGGTCCTCCCCTCCCTGTCCTAATGAGGGTGGAAGAGCCCTGCCATGCATGGTGAAAGGGGGCTGGGGATGGCAGGAAACACTTGTTACCCCAAATATCACACATGGGGAATCTTCAGCTGTTCACCTCTCCAGTATTCCTCAGCCCAGACCTCTCTCCTACATCTGGCTGTGAAATTGTAAGAGGGAATCTTATCATAAAAACCAGGAGAGAGTGTGTCATCTGCACCAACCCATGACCAGAATATAAATTTACTGGCGATAGAAGTGTTCTGTAATTCACTGTGCCATAAGTGTGTCTCTAAACACATTGATTCACCTCTCTTTAAACCAAGGCAAAGCCCTGTGTCATATCACCTGTAGGGAGGCACTCTAGTATATGAACCATAACTGCAGTGATTCTCCAAAAACCCTTTTTGAAGAAGTAGTCCACAAGCTGTGATTGTGCTTCAGCTGCTGTAGAAGTACGCCTGCACTCAGGAACATCTGCTCTGATGTAAGTAATGTTGTACTCCGTACAGCTCAGCCTGAGAAACCTCTGCAGCTCTAGGGCACAGCTTGACTGATTTTAAACCAGAAATGTGCTGGCATGCAAATCCTGTTCATGCCTGCTGCAAAAGCAGTTGATTTATTGTAAGCATTCTCCTGGCTGTGGTTTGCATAAGTAAAATATGAACATTCATTACCCTGAGTATCCATTAACTTTCAAGTAAAATGTTGTTTCCTAATGCAAAAGAGGGGAAACAAGCTTTAGGAACTAAATAAAAATATAAGGACACTGTAAAAGTTGCAGGATAGGACACTTTGTACCTTTGCACTTTAAATGACACACATCAGAAAGGAATCCACCAAAAATGTGAGAAAGAGGTTGCAGTGGAGAACGAAAGCCCTTTACAGGTGGTTCAGATGGGAGCTGAGGCTACTTTTCACACTGTGATGCATAAATTGATGGCCACTGGTGGTTTCAGCCTGCTCTACTCCTGGTGACCTCTGAGCCATGAAGTTCTGCAAGTGTCAGCTACAGTACAGTCATAATGAGAAACAGGAATTTTTAATGCTTTTTGTTTCACAGTTCTCTGGTATTTTTCTGGGATATTGTGCTTCAAATGAGTTGCTATTATAAGGATGACCCTAATTCAATAGTATCAAATTAAAACTGGTATGTAGCTTATTGCTGCTTTGACCATCGTATAATGGTCAGAGACAAGTAGTTTTGCAAAACAAGGTAACTTCTATATGCCCTACACACAGCTCCATATTTTTGTATTAATTATCCTTTAAGTATAAGCCTTTATTTTTAATTTTCTAAGAAGTTCTCTGTCATCAATTATCCTCCAAGCATGGGTACCTGATGGTATGACACTGACCCAGTAGTTCATGCTCAAGATATTTAGGAGCTTTTTTCTTCTTCTTTTTCTTATTGTTTTTCTTATTATCTTTTTTTGCCTTTCCCATAAAACTCAGCTGCCTCTTCAGCAGCTGCTGGCCAATTACCTCTACTGACATTGCAAGGTGCTTAATAGGCCTCAGGTCTGACAGTCTCTGAAGAACTCAATTAGTTGTTCTACTTAATCTCATTTACTTCACAGCTTCTCTAAGCAAGAGCATCCAAATGTAAAAGTTCTCAGGGCATAATGAGAAGTAGATGTTGATTTTTCAGTTAAAAAAAAGTAAAATAACTATCAGGACAACATTGGGTTCCCAAATGCTTCTAATGATAACAGCTAGATGGCTCAGCCTCCTTTTACAAGTATTAAAAACACAAGAAGCTTCATTTCCTACTTGCAGGGTTGCAATTATTTTGGTGCACAAGAAGGTACAAGATCCTGCTGAAGGTTTTCCAGCAGTGGAGACACTTATATGTCTCACTGCTGTGTGTTTGCCAGTGCCTCATTAGCTAAATGCTCACAGTTGCCATTCCCTTCATCCAGGCACTCACAGCTTTCCCCTCCTCTTCTCAGCTGCTTAATTCTACAAAGCTTTAAAGAATTTAATTATTTTTGGAAGTTTTGTCCACCTGTCAAAATTGGATTGCAATTAGTCGGTGAATTCAAATGTTATCAAAGCTGGGAAAAAGAGGCTGACAATGTAATCACACAACTCTTGTTTTTGTTGGCAATCAGGTTAAAAACCTTAAAGAAAAATCATGGAATTGGGAAAGCACATGTTAGTAAAAGTGGAATAAATGCCTGATGGGCATTCAAGGATAAATTTGTTCTCAGAAGCGAAATACTACAAAGCCCAGTTCTACCTGCATTTCTAGCCTTTGAAATTCCCATTTCTTTGGTCTACTGCAAGATAGCTGATGATGCTTCAAACTCCCTCTTGAGTTATGCAAATTATATGTTTAATGCTTCAATAGTTTTTAAAACAGATTAAAAAGGATACAGGTAATAATGACTGATACCTGTCTCCATGTAGGAATCATCTTGCTATTTAACAGTAATTTGTCTTTAACAGGTCACATTCTTAGATTGTTGATTGCTTTGACTATTTGCTCAGGAAAAACTGCACAATTCCTTCAGATATTTTAAAATTAAACTTCCAGTTGACTCATTAAGAGCTAAAGATAATAACTTCAACTGACTTTTTAAGAGAAGAATAAAATGGTACCTTTAAAAATACTGTATATAAATATATATAAAAAAATACATAAAGTTGATATATGTAAAGATATAATATGCATCTATATATAGTTTGTGTGCATGAATACATATATAAATCTTTTTGCAATTCTTATTACTCAAGGGGAATGGTAGAAAGTGAGATAAATATTGCAATGGTAGTCCTGGATCAAACTAATGCATACAACCTTATGCATGATATGCAGGCTGAAATCTGCATTATTTATAGACCCAAGATACATTATATGATATAAGAAAGAGATATACAGGACTCAGATGCTTTAAGTGTTGAGGAGCCAGAACTGCTTAAATTCTCATTTATAAGTGCAAAGGATTATTATTAACTGCTGTTCAAAAAGATTATATGAGTGTAGTTGATTGTGGGGGGCTCTTCACAAGAAGCTTGCACAGACTGCTAAATTAACATTGACTATGAGCATTTTTTTTCTAAGTGTTTTGTTCTTATATAAAATAGATGGTAGATTCTGTTCAGCTATAGATGTGTTTGAAGTGTTAGTAATGGCTTATGCCCAGAACAGTAAGTAACAAACCCTTCGTAAAATTCACCATAATTTTTAATATCTTTGAATAAGATACCTTGTAAACCTCCTAAGACATTATCTAAGCAAACATCTTCCCATGTCCCCTGAAAAGAATGCAAGGTAGCCTGTTTTTCCCTTTTCCTGAAACTGTACATTGTGTTTTCCAAAGTTGTTTCCAAGTCTGGAGAAAGGTGAGCTTAGAATGGGGGGGGTTCATCTCTTGATTATTCTGCAAAAAAGATAGTTAAGTATCACCTTTTACAAAATGTGAATTATGGCTTTGAAATATTCAATTTGCAGCTATCTTCAGCGAATAATGGGAATCATCTGGACTGATTGGTATGGAAATCAAAACTAATTGATCTTGCCATTTTAGAACCTTTTACAGAACATGAAAATAGACAACATAATATTGTGCTTTCTAGAGCTAATCAAAACTACTTCAAATTACTCAGTAGTAGGTTACTAAAAATATTGGGATACTATTTTCACAGTTAAAAGTTCTAGATTCACGAAGTCCAAAGAAATATGTTTCTTAATTAATGGAGGCTGCTAAAGTGTGAACAAATAACTCTAAAAGAAGGTAAAAATAAAATTGCTATACATTTTTTTCTCTCCATATACTTTCTCTCCAGGTTTTTTCCCTCTCTATCTCCTTCTTAGCCTAGATCTCTTCTATATTTTTCCCAGTCAATAGCTCTTCACTGAATAGAAGAGAGCACTGCTGACCCTATACAGAAATTTTCTCATGGTGAGAGATCGCATCCAAAGGCAGCAGTAGGCCTGTGAAGATCACAAAGTGGTTTTAGGGCTGCAGATTGCTATCTCCTTGGAGAAATGAACACCGTATATATCCTAGTCTGGGAAAGAACAGTATAGCTTGTCTCTGCTCTGACTGAGCTTCATCACAACACTCAAAATGAATCAGACAGTACATGTTGTAGAAAATAAATATATTTAAGTTGGAACAATACGAACAGAAAGGAAAAGAGGTTTCTGGTTGAGTAACAGTTTCCATATCCTGTTAAGAGGCAATACTAACGAGTAAAGCTACAGATTTCTTAACCTTCTGAAACACAAAATCATAGAATGTTTCGGGTTGGAAGGGACCTTAGAAATGATCTAGTTCCAGCCCGTAATGGTCATTCTTTTCAAACTCCTGACCCTTGTCCAGAAATAGCTCATAGACACTTGTTTTTTGTAGTTCAAACACATCAATTTTTACTGAATGATATTAAGGGGACAAGTGTTTATCTAATAGGATTTTATGTACCTCTACTGGTAAACATGTATGTGAGAAAATGTTTTTTCCTGGATAGTTTGTATTTTCAAGAAGGTAAATCATATCAGAAATGGTAGGCTATCTACTCTAGAGAAACTGGGAAATCACTGCTTTGATATTGTTTGCTACACATAAGATAATTTCTCTCTTTCATAATTAGGCAGGCCGTGGTGCTAATCCAAAAACTTCATACATATCATCAAGATGAGAAACTGAAAAATCTAACATTTCATCATGCCTCTTTACCTGCTGAAAAATGGCATTTGGGTGAATGACCCAGGCCAGGGTGAGCCGAATCAATATGTATTTATGATTGTCAGCACATTGCTGCAAGGATTATCTGAAATCCAGGCAGGATATTGTCATCTTTTCCTGAACCCATTTTTTCTCATTTTAACCAATTAGTAATTTCAAAGATATCTGAATGCACAAACCTGTCCCCCCTGAACAGCAGAAGTTATTTTCTAATGTTATTCATGCACACGTATGTGACTTGCATTTTGTTTTGGCCTTGCTTACAAGAACTCCTAGTTATTTTAATAAGCTTGCTTATAAAACACTACAAATATTCTTTTATCAGGACACTGCAGAATGTGGGGAAAACACCACATTTCAGTATTGCACATAAATGGGAGAATACATAATGTTGAAAAGATAATGGTCCTCAAAGACTTAGCAAGTACTCTTGATTTTTAAAAGCAGAAATGTATGGAGATTTAAAATTATTTTAGGAAGTCCAGATGAAGAATCTAGATTGCTGACCTTTCTACAAGTGTAGAAATATTTTTTAAAAATATATAATTTCAAATACCTAACATGGTCTTGAAGAATTTAGGTGGAACCAATGACATTTTAAAATAGATTTAGTCATTTGTAGTCAATCAAGAATGCAAAAATATATGTATTTTTAGCAGAGGAAGGCCTGAAAAGCCTTCAGTCAAAGATTTGTGTTTTCTGTATCTCCACAAACAGATATCTATAAGGAGAAATATACCTCAAACATTGAAGCAAAACTTGCCCAAGATTTTCAGCTCACATAAGGAATCTCACTGAAGGTAATCAGATTTCATGTTTGGATGACAGGTTGAGGGACGTCACCCAAAAACTGTATAGTTTTTTTTTAAAGAGCAAAGGGAGAAAGGCATAATTTCTGAAACCTAAGATATATCTGGGAAAAAAAATGAGAACTTAGATACAATGTAATGCTTGCTGCTTTAAAATGGAAATAAAGGCAAGATTTATTTATATAAAACTTTGAAAGATATTATTCAGCCAAAATCAGCACCATTGTAAAATTCATAATAGATTTGCAACTAAAATGATGCAGATTTGGTTTTCTAGCTCCAATTATCTGGTATGTTTACCGGATGGCATGTCAGGTTTTCTTAAATGGCTGAAGTGACACTGAAGTGCCTTACAGCTACAGCTATTCCTAAATTGCTAGGCATTATTACTTGAAGAAAACCTTTGGGTAATGTGTCCTAATGAATAAGGACTATAGAAAATACTTCAATGAGAAGCCATTCTTGAATTATTAAGAGAAACTTGGCAGAAAATATCCACCAAATATTCTTTTTTCTCAGCTTGTGAAGACAAAAACTGTGCATGTAAAAGCTTAGTCTGGACCAAGATAAAATAATTCTTAAAATCCTACTATGGAAGAAAATTCTGTGAGTGATATCCATTTAGTGTCTCTTCTGGATATCTGTAGCATTCAATCAGAAATTTCTTCTGATAGTTCTCAGGTTTAGACATCACTTAAGTAATTTCAACTCTTTCTCTTTGAGTAGTGATTTGAGTTCCTCTCTGGCTTGAGAAAAACCATAACAGTTTAAAATAAATTTGCACCTGGGTTTTGGACATTTCTCTGATTGATTGTCTTTGTATGTATCTAATCCTGTCCAGAGTATCTCTGTGTCCTCCAAGAAAAATAATCTCCTGTTGTACCATTAAACTCCTAAATTTTAAGTTATGCCACCATTTCAAGGGCCAATTAGCTGATTAAAAACATAAGTCAAAATGACTTGCCAAGAAGTTAAGTCAAAGACTGTTACTGTCAGAAAGGCAGACATAGGAGACTCAGGCGACTCAAGCATCCTAGGGTTCTAGCACTGGTGTTCTGTGTTTCAGTTATGTTCATTTAATGTATATTCTTGCAAAAGGATGGGTATAAGATTAATTGACAGAATACACTGGAAAAAACCCTGGGGTTTGGATAGCAATTAACTGTTAGTTCATCTTTATCTAAATAACAAAAGAAGGTGAATGTCAAAAATGTAGATCATGATCAAATAACTAATCTACAAGATAATAATAATAATGAGAGAAGGACATTTTGTAGTGTGACTTTAGCCTTTTTTCCCTTCCTGATTAGAATGATGTTAAAATCATACAACAAGTGACAAGTATTATAATAAATATGATTAAACTACCTCCAAGATAAATTATTCAAAAATCTTTTAACCCTTCCCTCCAGCATAAATATTTACTAAAATTCAAAAGTTTTTCTTTTGCAGTCTTCTGAAGAGGAAGAAGGTATGTGGTGCTGCTGTATACTAATTAGTGACCTAGAACTCTCCTGCCAGGGAAAATTGTCCTAATTTCTGAAAATCATAAGGTCATTTATATATTATTAGTTTCCAGTATCATTTGTGTCTGTCAGTGAACCTGAATTTTCAATGAACTTAAAAAACCCCAAACTTATTAAGTTATCCCTTCCAGAAAGCTGACGACTTAGATAATGCATAACCAATTTCTGACACCTAGCACAACTCACTTTTACCATTCTTTCACAGATTTATGATGCTTTAGGTTCCTCTGTGTTGGGAAAACAAGCAATGTTTAGAAGCCCCTGATTTGATAAGAGGTTTTGAACAATATTTTGCTAACTTTTGACAAGATAGCTCAGGGCTAGATCCAATAAAAATACATGATGCTTCTTCATTGTGAAGCTCTGAAAAATTGATTTTTATATTGAATTGGACCATTGGCTTGTTAAAGAAACTTAACTTGATAACAACACCCTTTATCCCCTTAGGAGCTATCATTTCATGTTAGGAGGACTGAAACAGTGCAGCATATATAAGGAGTATTATCTAGCCTTGTGGGGTCAAGGAGTTATCTTGCAGCACACCCTGAGCCACAGGGCTGTGCACTGGAATAAGAAAGCAGAGCAGAGCGTTCCTCAGGGGACAGATGAGAAGGAAGGAAATCTTTTTCCACTCTAGGATATAAAGTTATAGCAGAGCTCTTCGGCAGTCACTTAGCAAGGCTAATATTCTTGTTTCCCTATTTAAAAAGCCACATTTCTTTCATTATTTTCAATTGCCAGGGATACATAAAATAAATATAGACAGGGATGAACCTGTCTAATGTAGCTCACTACGTTCCTCTCTTCAGTTTGGTAGTCAATATTTGTTATAGCTCTCTGCTCAGACCACTTGAGTACTCTTAATCCACTTGAAAAGACTTGTTTGCTTTATGTTATGCTGAGATCACAATTTCATAGAACAGTTCCTGGCCCAACCTCTACATAAATAATACAGTTTTAAATCCATAAATATGTTCTCATCAAGGCTTCTCCATTCCTCATCCAGATTGATTTGTTTTAATATAATTCTTCAATATCTGCTTTCTTGAAATCTGATTCCTTTGAAATGCACACTGCAAGGGAAGTGTAATGGTAAGAAACAGTGGAAAGACTCATGTATTTGGTACAGTAAACTCAAAAGTAAGAAGAGGATGATTGATTCATTTTTAACTTATAAATAGTTTTGAGATAAATTTTCTAATGCAGTGTTCAATGTATTATCCTCAAGGTATTTCTACTGTTAAACATCACTTAGGAGTGGGGTATCCCCTTGCTTTGAAGAACTCATGTCTTGGTGAGAAAATATGAAAAATATCTCTGCTTTTTTATCTCTCTCTTAGTAGCCTTGCCAACCCAAATAAAGATGAAAAAATGGGCTTCTGGTAGTTAAATCCTTTCCCAGCTTTAGAAAATATGGTATATTTGAGCTTTCCTGGGGAGGCAGGGCATAGACAAGGAAGACTTGCCCTAGGCATAACCTGCATTTACATTCTTGATTTTTAGAACATGCATTTTAAGATTACATATGAGGCAGCAGTGCTCTGAATTGCATATGGAAAGGTTTTCAATTACTTCCAGTAGTATAGCTAACAAATATATTATGACACAAGAAATTCTACTTCTCCATTTTAAATATGGTTTACCATGAAATTTCAAACAAACAAATGTGGAAAATTTCTTTGTCCTCAGTACTAGAGCAACATAGCAGGCTAAATGGCAAAACATGGGAATATCACACTTTGGCAAACTGTCTCCTGCCCCTATTTGCTATAATACTGAAAGAGAAAGAAATTACCCCAGCCTGCCTGACTGCCAGAGATGCTGCAGCTTTCCTGGCTGGGTGGTCTGTGATATACAGTTCTTAATGCAAGGACTATCAGGCAGGATAGCTCCAAACAAGGAAGGAAGGGCACAGACTTTCTCAAGCACCTGGTTCCCACCCACAAGAGTATGGGCATGGGCATGCTTTGGCTTGCAGGGATGAGGACAGCAACAAGAGCTGGATGCCTAAGGAAGCGAATACAGCTGCTGCTGTCCCTGTGCAGCTGTTCTGCTGGGATCTAAAAGCCAAGGCATGCAATGGGGAGGGGAAAAAAAAATAAAGCAAGTCTTGGATACACAGATGCAAAAACTTGCAGATTTAAATGACTAAAATCACTGAAACAATATCTGTTGTTCCAATTTTATTCAAATTTTATCCGCTTTGCATTCACTCTGTATTTTGAGTATGGAGGGAATGCTTTACGATGTATGTAAACTCATACAGATCATGCATGGCAGGAGTACAATGTTGTCTTTGAAGAAATTAAACTGTCATTACAGTTAATTTTAAACTCATATGCTAAAATGAATTTATATTTTATGGTAAATTAAGAGAAAGAGGTTCTATTCCTTTTGAGACTAGTGGTGATCTTTCTCAAATTCAGTTGCTGCAGAAACATTATTTCACATTCAGTGTAATTCCATCAGATATACTATACTTGGGTATAATAGCTGGGAGAGTGTGAAGAAACAACTCATGAATCTTTAGTAAATTACATTTATCCTTTCTCTCAGAGCTACATGGATCTTGCCTGCCCTCAGCTGGATTCAGGGAGGGTTCATTGAAAAGTGGTGGTGAGAAATATATTTGAAAACCAACAAGATGTCATGTGGTATAAGAAATAATCTTTTCAGTCTTGCCAATGACATTATGTTATACCTAACAGAGAACAGAGTCCTTCAGGGAATTTCTGAAGCTAAAAAAAAAGCAGTAGAAAGAACAAAATGTTTGACTAAGCAACCTAGTAAAAGAACGGACTTTCTGGCCCTAACTGTGCACAGGACTAAAAAATACCTTTATTTCAACTGAGTCAAATACCATCTATTTTGCTGTCTTCTGGATATATGAGGTTTCCTTTAGCCTTTAGAAAAGGAAAAGGAAAATCTCTATAGAAATAACAGAGCACTTTGTGAAGCAGCAGTGGTCAGAGCCATTCTGCTGAAAAGACATTCACTGGGCAACATCCAGAAAAGCAGTCAAAGACTATATATTCTTCTGTGTTAAATATGTTTCTAAAAAGGTCTGAAAATAAACAGACAAAAAGCCCAGCTAAACTGTAGCGATAATTGCCCATTTTATAATGAAAAATACCAGTTGCCGAGAAGGTCAAACTGATACTTAAAAATTAACAAGTCAACTTTGTACTCCTTATATTTTCTCTCCTTCCCACAACCCCTTTCCTTGTTATCCTATGAAAAAGTCATGCATTGATGAAGAGTGGGATTAGGAGAGGAAAACAACTAATAAATCCAAAACCAATTATAGGTTTCATCAAATCCTTCTAGATTACTCACTCTCCCCCTTCATTACTGGGTATGTTTCTGACATCATTCTCCAACTGATGCAAAAGATGATGTGTTGCTGTTCCTCTTACAAAGTCTCCCCCTGATGTTTTCTAGTACAGTAAAGTACTTAATGGAACAGACAACTGAACTCAGATCTTTTGAGATCCTATGCCTCTGAAAGATTTTTCAGTGATCTTGGATGTTATTTTTCTTGATAAATTTTTCACCAAAGGTCAGGCTGGTATATGAAAAAATAGTTAAATTATGAAAACCATAATTTTTTCACTAAATTAATAATGTGACTGTCTCTTTCCTCTTCCTTCCTCTCTTGCCCATCTGAGATGAAAGACAAGGATATCCTCATAATCCCATCTTTCCCATGCAATATTTGGCAACAAAATCCATTTCTGCAATTTATCTTAAGCATCGATACCTGCTCATTTGGAAAACCCTCATGATATTTCATCACTACAGCTCCTCACTTTTCCCCAAAGCATCTGTGGTAGATTGATCACATATCATTGAAAAACAAGAACACCACCTAAGAACACCTTAGGTCCTTCAGAAAGGCATCAAGAGGGCTGAAGTTAAGAAAAAAAAGAAAATAACATGCTATTAAAGTCATGGTCACATCAAATCTCAAATGTCTTAATTTATCTCTTAATATACTCTTAGAAACAAGGAGCAAAAAGAGCAGTGAAATATAACGAAGAATTACCACATAAGGGATGCAAGCATGCTTCCTTATTTCATCAGAAGATGTTGTGCAGTCATCAGGATTCCAACACAACCACGGATGAATAGAACTATGTTTTTAATTTCTCTGCCTTCCTGCAAAGGCAAGATGAAGATCTTTTTCTTTCTGCTTGTGTAAATTCCAAGGTATCAACACTATCAATATTACTAAGTACTTTTCTGACATTCTGTTGAGATGTCCAGGAAAAGGTTACAAATTAGATTTCAATTATGAGAATAGCAAGTGAAACATACTAAGGAAACCCCTTCACAGAACCACAGAACCACTGTACCCCCGAATCACAAAATGGGTCAGGCTGGAAGGGACCACAGTGGGTCATGCAGTCCAACGTCCCTGCTCAAGCAGACATCCTAGAACACACGGCAGAGGATTGCATCCAGATGGTTTACTCTAAACAAGGAAACAGCAAATCTTGCCTCAGCAAGTGTTTTTTCTGATGCCACACACTCAAAAAAGGATCATCCAGACTACCTAAATACACTACTACAACAGTGAATTAAGAAGTCAAAGCCAAGAAACCATCAGACCCCAGTCTGACTGATTCCTCTGATGTCAACCATAAAACTTCAAAGACAAATGGATGGTCTTTGAAGACCATAAGGACTTCATTCGTACAAAATCACAAATACTTGTTTTCATAAAAAAAGCTGCATCATTGCTGCGACACAAAATGTAAGTGCAATTATACCAAAGGGGTGTTTAGCTGTTGACAATGAGCATGCAGCACTATTTAAAAGTTCACACTGTTGTCTACATGTGAACATTTTCAGTATTTCTCATGCCAAGAGGCATGGACAAGAACAGAATGTAGGAGCAAGGACGTCATACGCGACTTTCTTCTCAGAGGTGGTCGGCCTTTATTTTCTTTTGGGAAGCCAAAAGAGACAAATGCAAAACCAGTGCAGATGAGCCATTTGACGCAGGATCAGAAGAGTTCCCATAGGACAGCTGCACGTATCCACTACTGACTGGAGGTGAACTACCCCGTTTGTTACCCAAGAGGACTCATTTGAAGAGACCCTTACATCAACAAATGCAGAAATCATCACTGATTTAAAATTTTTGTACGTAACCGGTATAAAATACAGAAACACTGACAAGCCCAGGCCTCATGAGCTTTGCATACCACTTGGACTTGATAATCTTGGAGGTGTTTTCCAACCTTAATGATTCTGTGTTTCTGCTAAGCAACTTAAGTGCTAGGTGGGAGCCTAGAATTTCCAGTTCCTAAGTATTTCTGATAACCAAGAGGTCTATGTTCTCCTAAAGTTAATTTATTACTTTGTTCTTTAATTAGTCAATGTTTGGAAAACACTTTGAAAATTAGAAGGTCTGTTTAAGTGTAATGGATTTTTTATAATTATTATTATTACTACCTCATCTCCTTGACTTAATAATTTAATTACTGCCAATCTGTGCCATGAGGAACCCATCACAGAAAATTGTTTGGGAAATGGAGATTTGCAACAGGAAGAAGGATTGCAGGTACTTTTTAAAAGAAATACTCCTAAATAGCTGCTATTAAAAATCTTGTAAACTGGGGGGAAAGGGGAGCACTGGGGGTGAAGGGGAAATGCTATCTTAGTTTTACAAAAACCAATGTTGAAAAGTCTTTTTCCATACCCTGTGAAATGCATTGCAGGAAAAATTACTATTTTGAGACATTTAAGTCTGCTTAATAACTTAAAGAAAACTTTGGAGAGCATAGAGTTTTTAATAATATTTATTTAGTGGTGATTTGAGGTAAGAGAAGTAATTAAATATGTATTTATCTTTTCCTGAAACATAATAAAATTCTGAAATTACAGAACATATTTATTCTGAATTATCCAATTGTACAGATGATATTTATTCTGAAGCATGTGTTTCTTAATCTGTGAACTTTTTGGAAAACGGATGCTATTGAAACAATTTTCATTACTAAGATTTTAAAAATTCAAAGCATACATTTATCAGTAAGAAATCATATGGCTATAAACCATGAGAACAATATGCTCTGATATTTCCAAAATGAAATTTCTTAATTTTTCCATTCAGAATGATATTTTCATTTTGTGCTGATTTCAACTTTATCTTTTTAGTTAGGAGTAGTGGAACAACATCATACTTTGAGCTAAAATATGGAATTTTCTTTCTCAGAATTATTCACAATGTTATAATAAAGGCAGTAGATAAGAAGGCAATAAATCCTTATGACTGGTTTTAAGGAAAATTATTTACTAGAAATATTTGGAATTTACAAACAACCCCCAACTTGCACATATTCAAGATGCAGAGATAGTTACTTCTTAAATATATGTGGTCCTAGAAGTGGGAAGACATACTCAAAGGCCAACAACTGGCAGTAGAGAAGGCTATTCAGTTACTGGCTGAAGTCATCAGGTTGGGAAACAGAATGTTTGGAAGCAAAGTATTTTACTTTGTTTTGTTTTGCTTTAAATTTTGAACCACCGAGGATAAGATTCTGGGTCTTCCTAATTTTCAAACATGCCTAGTATTTTTATCCTTAATATGTTGCATTCAAGGTATTTATTTGAAACAAACTATTATTAAAATATCTGGACAATATGATAAGGTAATCTTACAGATGTGTTTAAATAAAAATGGAGCAGCAAGTACCCTGCTTTTACGTTGCATCATCTGCTGAAGATAGAAAGCTTCACTTCTTAATTTACATGGTACTTCATTTCCTACCAAATGCAATGCCATCATCACAGAAGCATTAAATGTTTCACTGCTTTCAGTGAAGCAGCTTGGATTACAGTAAATCAGTAAAAGTCAGTTCAATACCAACAACACATACAATATGCACGGCCTGTAATTGCATTCTTTGGGATAACTTTTCTGTTGAGTTTTGCAGAAAGTGACATCGCAGGAAATAATTAAAATGCTTAAATATGTACAAAAATCCATTGCAAGGGATTGAACTCTTGATGTTTGGCCTCGTGCAATTGATTATTCTGTTGGGAACCCTGTGGAAGACACTGTGTTTCAAGAGTTAGTGATCTTGGACAAGCCACCACAGGCCTTGTACTGAGGATGTAAGGAGCCCTTAGTTTAGCATGAGTAGGCACTGCAAGGCCACCTGCTCACGTGCCCCATACCAGCCCGTAACACTACCAGTGTTATACCAGAGAAAACATCCGGGCTATCAGAAGGAGATACATGAGCTGGATTTTCACACAAGATAAAAGACACCACAGCATGGGAGAGGGGAGGAACCCCTCCACGTTTGGGATCTTTGCAGAGTGCCATGGGAAAATATATCCAGAACCTGTTTGATGCTGCATGAAAAGAAGGCTCCTGGCATCTAAAGAGATGGAAGATTTACTCTCTATCTGCATTCCTCTTTTTATTCCGTTTTATTAAGATAGCTATTTTATCAAGTCATTTGTTGCTAAACCTTTCTCATACAGATCCTGAAAGAATCCTCTCACCACTGCCAATACTTGTGCAGAACAGTTCTCTTTTGATTTGTGACATATCACAATTATGCAATAATACAATGGCTTATGCTATGCCACCCTAAGCTAAAAACTTACAATAAGACATATATAATTATTCAGTAAGACACATCTTTGCAGGCTGCGAGGCATTAGGCAACTATGTGAAGTTACTGTGGCACAGAATGATTACAGGAAGTCAATGTAGTTATCAGATGTCTAAAATACAGTACAAGTACATATTTTCTATATTACAGCCCTTACAAGGGGAGGCACAAAGTTTTGTGTACCTCCTAGGAACAGTCTGACTTTGCTCACCAGGACCCCGCCCCTAAATTTTCCTCAAATCTGTTGCCTTTGTTCATACCTTTCTCTCCGCACAAGTGTCCAGCTTAAACCTGCTGTATCATTTGACCCCATGCCTCCTGGCCTAAAGTTTTCGTATTTCTGCAGCGTGCCTTCTGCCCTCTGCTCTGGCCACCAGACTTCCCCTCTCTAGTCTACACCTACACCGTAGGACTCTTCACTCAAATACCCTTCTTTTAGGGTTATTGATCCGAAAGAGTTTCTAACCTTATCACATACAACAGGTATTATTCTACCAGCTTTTCAGCAGACTTTAGTATTTTTTTCAGGTGATTACACTCAATACACTGTATGGTTCTTTAACATAAAAAAGCCTACAGTACATACCCCGAGACGAAACATTTTTCAGGTTTAGCTCACTGCTGTTACAATAGTGTCAGATAAACACAAATGTATCGTTCCTTAAGTACAAATTAACACTCTAATATTTTATTTAAACACATACTAGTATATTTAAATCTTCAATAAATTTAAGAAATGCAAACTTACTCTAGCAATTCAAGGTTACTTCATATTTAAAAATATGGCAAATTAATCATAGCAAGAATATATAAGATGAGAAAGTACTGTGGTTATATTCATATGTAAATTTGAAAATTTGTTAAAGTTATTGACCAGAAATGGTCAAATCACAGTAATCACATATGATATTAGTCAGAACAGTGTTAATGATAAGGATACTGGCTTTGAATTATGACATTTTACTGCACTTATATACCCATAAAACATAATTGTATTTGACTGATTTGAAAATATTCCTTTACAGTGAGAGAGCCATAACTGATGGATGTCATAACCACTCCCGTACTTGATTATTGTGGCTAGGTCAATGCTCATTAAAAGTCTGATGTAATTTTCCATGCTTTTGCACTAATAATGCAGAATTACTTTTTTTTTTTCTTGGCATTCATATCATTCTGGTCTGTCACATTTGCACCAGATGCATCATAATTTTATGAGTACTCCAAATGGCAGCAGTGGGAATACTACCCAAAAAGAAACAGGATTTCAGAGCTTAGTCCATGGAAAAATTGTTCTTTAGACTATGGTTACTATGAAAAACTTTAGTAAATTATATGTTGACCAAAAATCCACCAAAGAATAAACTATCTTGTAAATCTCACCCTTTTCATACTGATAGAATAGTATTTTGACTTTACAATGTATACTAGGGCTACAGGACTTCCAAAGTACAAATCTGTCCTCATATTTGTTACACTGTTGTCAAACCTGAATTTTCACCTTAGAATCCAGGACATGTTAGTTTTTAAACACTTTTTCTGGTTTATTTGCTCACTGCATACTGAACTGAAGTAGTGAGGCATAATACCTCCGTACCACAGTAGCACCACACTTTTCGATAAATGACTATAATATCACTAACATCAACTGTTACCAAAATTATTGTTACTGATGTTACCAGTGCATCAGGGTGTTCATGCTTATTTTGCGCCTCACAAGAGTGTCTTTTGCACTTCTTTCCAGTCCTTTATATTATGAGGAAAAGGACTTTTAGCCCTTGTAATCTTGTCTTGCCTTGTCTCTCCGTATCCAGGAGCTTAGTTCTGACCCGAGGAGATATCAGATCAGTGCAGATGGAGTAGGAGAATGGAAGGGAGGAGACACCCAAACGTTCCTATGCATGCTCACAGTCTATCAGCATCACATGACCCTTTGCCTGAGTGTATTAATAGTATCTCAATACTTGGTTATAAAATTATAGTTTATCACTAATTTGAAACACCATATTTGATGCTTCTAAGGGAGCCATTCTCCATTGCATTAAAAAAAAAAAAAAGACATTTTAGAAAATAGAATAAGCCTCAGTAGAGAAGAATGAATGCTGAGCAATGGACAAGGATAAGATCTGGATGGGCTTGAAATCAGGTACTAGTAGATTCCAAACAGAATTTTCATGTCTACAGTTAATTGATAAATAATGTAAACCACTCTGGAAAATCAAATAATTATTAGAAATTTGTTCAGCCTGCCATATTTTTTGATGAACACGGCATAGTTTTTATTTGGCTGTGTGTTTTTCTTCCTTGGAAGAAAAAGGCATTTTGTCTTACAGCATGAATTCACAGTGACATTAATAGAGGAAAAAGGAAGAAAGTAGAACTTTCTTCATCACTGAATACCCAAGCCAACCAAGCATTAAAGTTCTCTGTATCTGTGTCCTTTCTGTAGAGTTCACACGATGAGAACAGAAAAAGGAAGATACATAAGAGCCCTCTCGAGGTCTCTTCCAGCTCTCATTTCCCATCATTTCTGTGGGCTATTTCTGAGATATGATAAAGGAAAGAATAAGATCAAGAAGCAATAGCAATGGCATTAACTGAAATAGAAAAGAAGGGGCAGTCAAGAGAAGACTGAGAGAGAACAGAGTTTCAGTACAAATCTGTCATTTCTATATGACAGAACCACAGGCTGAACCACATCAGATTTATTTCGCAAAAGCAGTTGCTATAATGGCTATTGGTAAAACAGTTAATGTTTTAATAACTGCAGGACTAAAACATTAAAAAATAAAAATCCCCACTGAGAGCAAATATACATCAACAGTAAATTTATGTTATCTGCTTAACAGTTTTAAGTTCTATAATTACAGATATTTAAAATGGATCTTTCTTTAAAGCTTTTGGAAGAAGGAAACAGCTCAATATTAGCCTTACATAAAGCTAGGAATTCTTAAAAAAATTAAAATAAAATAACTTGATGGTATTCCAACAAAACAGAGCAGTGGAAAAATCATTGTGCGTTTCAAGTAAACACACATTACATGCTTGGTGAGATATTCAGAATAATGAGTATATGCTGACTTATACGAGAGGCCCGCACACTTCAACTTGAATATACTTCACTATAGCTAATGCAAATGAAGAAAAACTATCATATTTAGGGATAAAGGAAAAAAAAACCCCAGCATACTCTTCTAATTCATTATGTAAAAAAGAGACGTGGTTTCCCCTCACAGCCATGCCACCATAAATTCAAGCTAAGAAAAATTTTGACTACCACTGGCCTGAGATGAGAATCAGTACCAGATGACACATGCAGGAGGTAATACAATTTCTTTGTTACACAAATGCAATCTGAAATATGGATTCTACAGCTTCCTAGACAGCTGTTCATTAACTGCACTTAGGAGTAATGCTAAGAGTAATTCTGTGGTGAACCTCAGGTCCTGTAACAGTTTTTCTCAGCTGATGCTGTTTAAAAATGGGAGCGTAAAGAGGTTGAAGAGTTTTATGCATGCTAAGGATTTCTTAGCATAGTAATGGTGGTATCTATATGATTTCTCTTTAATGCTGCTCTTTACTTGTATTTTTAATATTTTTTCTCCATAATTTTAGCTATTTTATTTTTGTTTATTGCTTGCTACTCCTTCCTACTGAAGATGTCTCTTTCCCTGGCCTCCTCATGCTCTACATATTTCAGATTTTAAGGACACTAGATCACTCAAATATTTCTGTAATGACATGTTAAGATTTTGATGTATAAACAGAAGATGTTTTGGGGTTTTGGTTGTTAAAATCACTGTTCTGACAGACTTCCATCACATACAAAAAGTAGATTAAACACAAGAGTAAAGAGAAGGCAGGTACATGCTGAATCAGGCAGATGAAAAAGGACTTATTTCAGGGACCTTCAGGAATCACTAGTGCTTCATCTCTTCCTGAGCAGAGTCACACTGAGATTAACAGGCTATAAAGCAACACCAGCAAATGCAAAATTCAAACTACTTTACTATGAAGTGCTTTGATGGAGATTATCCATACAATACTAACACGAAGTTTTCTTAGCTTTCTTAATTAAGTAGCTTTTGTTCATTTCTACAGCATTTATTTATAGGTGCCTGACAATATTTTTTAAATGTTATTGGTTTCTTTCTTTACTAGCATTTCTTTAAAAAATAGGCCTTCAAAACAATTTGACTTACATCCATTGACAATGAAAAAAGTGCCAAAAATGAATCCCAAATTACCCTGGAATTGTCACAAAATTAAAAGAGAAATAAGATATTTCTAAAAGCTGTATGTTGAAGACAGTATCAACAAATCAATGAACAGCTAAATTGAGCAACTAAAATCTTTGTCTTTTCATTTACTCAGTGGTTTTCAGTCTGATGTCTGACAGTGCTGTAAGATACATAATACAGTATAAGAGGAAAGGCAGAGCTTTGTAGGAGAAAAGCTTCTCAGGGTGTTTGAAACAAATGGGAAAAAAAAACCCTTAAAAGTTTGAATTTACAGTCTAGGCCATATAGACTACTAATTTGAGCCAATTCCAGAATCTTGAACGTATTCATTTGCTGCATAGGCTCTAGTTAGCAATACAGGAATTTGAAGTTCTTAATCATATTCTAATTTGTGGGGTTCCTTTTTCATCAGTAATTATATAAATTGAATTTGGAATATTAATCTGTTTTCTACCTAGCAGCTTCCCTTGCCAAAATTCCCTGCCTAATATCCAGGCAGTAACTCCTTTTATAAAATCATCTGAATTAGATTCTTAACATTACCTGGCACTGCACTCCTCAGCCAATGACGCTTTGTTGCTACCCAGCACTGCTGGTGTTATAGTTCCTTAAGTAACTCAGATTCAGCTACCTACTAACTAGGAAGGCCTCGGGCTGTCATGCATCTTGCAAAGGGTTTTGATCCTGTTGGAAGTTCTAGATACCCTAGGTGATTAGAGCTTTAATATAGACCTCTTATCCACTGCCCCATTTCACTCAGGTGAAAAATGTTTTGTAAGCACATTTTTCTCTAAAAAGAGGAACCTAATGCAAATAGGCATGAGTTGGCTGCAGCCAGGCCACCTCTTTAGGCAGGTTTTTCCAGAATTTGACCATCCTCCCAGTAAAGAAATGCTTCCTAATATGCAGTCTCTACCACCCCCAGAGCAGCTTTGCACTGTTCCCACATGTCCTCTCACTGGATCCTGTGGGGAAGAGACCAGTAATTATGCTCAGACCAAGATGGCCCCTGCAGTCCCTCAGCTAAACACTGTGATAAAGTCATGGTTGGCAATGCCACCATCAACAAGTAACACTCTCTGTCAGGGAAAACTAAATCTAGCTAGCTAGAGGTGAATTTCCTAAAGGAAAAACAACATCCATGACACCAATATGTTTTGACAAGAATTTAGACAACTGCATGAACATCTCAGAAGAAATGTCAATCATATCAGGAAAAAGTTAAGAAATTAAAAATACCATTTCTGGCCCTATTCATTTATAAAATAATTGCTAATATTCAATAAATGTATTTTAAAACTCATTAATTAAAGCATTCTCTCCCCTCCCCCAATTAAAATAAATACTTTAGCTCCACTAGATTCAGAAGAAAAACTATGACTTTTACATGGAACAGAAAAAACATCTCAGACAACAGCTCTATCAGAGATGGTAGTTACTGACAGTGCCAGTCTTATATACGTTCACTATAACATCTCTTAAGGGAACTTGAGTACTCCTTCTATTTTGATATTTATGGTTATATAGCTACATATATTACTTGAATGCCAGGATCATGTACAACAAGAGAATAACAAGTATCTGTATTTCTTCATTTTAATATTCTGTATACCATGATGGCCCAGGATGAGATTCTGAAGAGCCAGGATACCATTAAATATTTGATCACTGTTAGGTGCCAAGTTATTTTTGTAATTCATGGTACAGTTTCCTCATATAAATATAAGTAAAAGAATTTACTTCCTAACCTTCTTTGTCAAATACCTCTGTTGAAAAGTTACATGTAACAATAAAATAATTTAAAGGCAGGGAGAGAGATAAAGTGGTTATTCAGGCACCCCTGACTCCAGTTGTGAACAATTCTTTTTTTTTCCTTTCAGTAAAGTAACAAGTACTACCATTTATTTTACATAGTTGTCAAAATACCTCTTCATATTGATGTGCAATTCTGAGGAAAATGTTTAAAAGGAATGTGGAGACTCCATGAGGGTGCACTCATTGACATGTTCTTAGCAGAACTTATTTCAAAAGCAAAACACTTCTAACGTAAAAAGTCAAAAGTAAGCAGAGTTTGGACTGATCTGACAATGCTCTGATAGTAAAGAGGAAAGTTAGATATAATTAATTTTAAAATTAAATACTATTTGCAATATTGTATGGTATATACAGTCTACAGTGTTTTATCTGTGAGACAGAAACAGAGAGGGAGAATGCAATACTCATTTGAAGAAATGACAGATTTACATAGTCAGGGACCTACGTAAGAGATACTGAATGATCCAAATCAATTTGCCATTCTGACAACATACAGACCTCATACATTTTCATCTGTATGTCCTTCCTGTTTCAAAATAGTCCTTTGGAAAGAGCTGGACTTAGTTCCGTATGGCTGTGGAGACCAAAACCAAGAAGGTGGTGGCTCCCTGTAGGTCACTCCCACATGGCTTCCCCAGACAAAGGCAGATGACGACTGAATAGAAGACCAACTTATCCACTCCTGCACAGCGCCAAGCTCTGCCCTCTGGCAACCAGGACACCAGGATGTGCTGACCAGGCCTCGCCTCCGCCAGGCCCAGAGTCAGCCATCCTGACACTCCATCCTGTGCTTATCTCGCTACATGCTGTGGCAAAGTCCTTCTGTGGCCTTTGAGACAGGCACCCATGCTCTTTAACTCCTTATACAAGCCGTGAGAATATGCTTGGTGTAAAAGCATCTCAAGGCTAGGAGCCACAAGAACATCAGGCACCAGAAAGCTGGTCCTTTCAGGCTATCTCAGTAATCAGTATACAAAGTTGAATGTGATTCAGAACACCTTAATTAGATATTTTCCTTCTCTGAAATAAAGGAGAAGCATGGAAAAGAATGACTAATTTTTCTTTCAAGTGCGGAGACAGATGATAAATCAAGCAATTCCCCGTGGACTTGGTTGCAATAATTTTCTCTTGAATCAAGGTGGTCATTATTATCCATGTGCGTTGACAAATAAATATTCCTCATATTATAATATGAAATCAAGGAAGAAAAGCCCCCGAGCTGGTATCATTGTATAACTGTTGAAAACATTAACTCCATCAAGTTCACATGAGAAAAAATTCAGAAAAATGAAATTTTCTTGAGCAGGCTAGAGTGCTTCTTCCCACAGCACTATGGCAGATTAAAAATATACTCCCTCTCTCTCAGTCCTTTTCTTTTTCAAAAATATGCAAAGAAAAAAAGCAGTATCGTAGCAAAATGATCATCAGAAGGAAACAGGTATTCTAATATATCCAAATAATATAGGTTGTGTGAAACAAATTTTCCTACAAGTTTTTACATGGATCTTCTAATAAAAGCATTACAGAAACGGACTTTTCAGTTCCCCACCACAAAAATCACTCTGAACACAAAACTCTCTATGGTTTTAACACTTTTAAAAAGATAATATATTTTAGATTTAAAAGCTTGATGAGTCTAGCCAATTTAACATAAGAACTCCAGTGTTTACTAGGATAAAGCTAAAACTAGGTTCCATATAAATTAAAATTAGAATCTCGACTTGACAATTTTCCTCTCATTTTAAATCTCATGTTCTCTAAGTATTCTCTAATGATTTTAAAGTAAGTATAGGACACATAGTCTTGTAAAACGTGAGAAAAGATCAGGTCTAATAAATTTTTTTCTGTTAAAGGGAATTATTTATATCAAAATTTGTTACACTGCCTTATACAGCCAATAGCTCACAATAAGGAGAGTAATAATGTTGTCTTGTATTACTGTTGTGAGGATAAACCAAATAATTTCTACATGCCTGCACTATTTTGTGCAGTTATGTAATATATAGCTCAACATTATTATTATTACAGCTCTCACAGAATTTGGCAAACAAATGTACTTGTACAATATTTTCCTGGTTCCTTTCACCCTCCTCTTCATAAAGGCGGCATATTCTGAGGGTGGTAGTTTAAAGGGTTTGCCATATTTTGTTTTTAATCATGATTAACATGAACAATTCAAATCCATGTTCTATAAAGATATAAAGGTTATCCATTGCTCTAGACGTGATAAACTGAATTACAATGTCCCAGCAATAAAACATTGTCAAATAAATCCTGACTAATCTTTATTACTACTATTATTCACTACTAGTATTGAATGGTACCAAGAAGAACATTTTTAGACTCATTATATTAAAATGTTTTCAAACATAGATTACTTGTCAAAAAATAAGAT
This sequence comes from Atrichornis clamosus, assembly GCA_013400975.1. Lineage (NCBI taxonomy): Eukaryota > Metazoa > Chordata > Aves > Passeriformes > Menuridae > Atrichornis > Atrichornis clamosus. The sequence continues at coordinate 64,149 of WBMZ01002789.1, forward strand.
TTATGTAAATGATATCTTGAACTGAGTACAATTATGCTATTTTGCATCATCTTTGAGAAGGATGCTTGCATTACCATATCATAAAGTAACCTTATGCCAATTTTCTGGGTTGCTTTCATCCTGTTACTGCCAGTAATATGTGTGCCTCAAAGTGGAAGAAAACTGCTTTGTCTGCATCTCCTCCTGAGCTGTAGCTGCTGTCTTGCATCCTGCAGGACCAAGACATGACTACAGCTTCTGTTCCCCTCATGCATTCAAAGTCCAACTGGGGAACAAAAAAACAAAAAAATCCCAAGAAACCAAACAATAACAACAAAAGTTTTGCTGTATTTCTGTATTACTGAAGACACCACATACTTAGAGAGAAGGTGGCAAGCTATTCTGTTGTCTTTGTCTCATCAACAAAAGCACATGTGGGCCACAACATCAGGAGTTAACTAGAAAATTTACACAAAGCAGGTGCTATTTTGAGGATAGCTCTGGATTCAGTAGAAACCTGCCTTGGTTCATCAAAAGATGTGCCTTCATCCCACTGCAGATTTTTGTGAAAGCTGTTGAGAAGCAAGTAAGAAAATACCCAGCAAAACAGTTGCAGTATACACCAGATGCCCTTTGCCTGGGTACAAGGACAGTTTCGTGGCTTACTGAGTGTGTGAAATGCATTTTAATTCATAGTTTGTACTTTCAACATATATTGTAAGTCAATATTAAAGGTAAATCAGCATCAAAAGCAAAATTAAGTATGAATGAAAATTAGATTGTTTTGCATTGCTCCTACTTGTGGGTTGTACAAAATCTGCCAAATCTGTGAAAAATTCTAGGCACACCAGTGATTCTATTATTAACAGGTGTTCTGGAAAGTATGTCAAGTTTTCTGACTAGTAGGAGCACTTTTAAATGAAAGAGGGCAAAGGGTTAAGCTCAGTCATCCTTCTTGCCATAAGGCAATGCCATGGGAAGCATGTCTATGTCTACACTATTGGCAATGGTACACGTGTGTGTTAGCATTCGTGGTCAATGCTTGCAGTCACACATTTGGGACTTAGCATACTTGTAACAAAATAACAACAGCACATACCATCTGCTGCAGGTGTACACTTCAAAATATTGCTCTAGTATACACACATTTTGTAAATATTCATGTCTTAAGATAAGTCCCAATTTCAATTTTACTTTTCACAGCAAACTATGTATTTTACTTAGGTTAGATATTTTTTATTATTTGAGACTCAACAAAAGGCCTTTAGGGCTAATTACTCCATAACTCTTAGTTAAAGAAGGAAATCTCTGTTTTCTGTAGAAACAGCATGCAAAGTGACCTACGCTATTCTGGTAACTCAGTGTGTGCCACCATTGCCGTTTGCCCAGAGAAGCTGTGGATGTCCCATCCCTGGAAATATTCAAGGCCAGATTGTATGGGGCTCTGAGCAACATCTCTAGTGAATGGCATCCCTGACCATGGCAGAGGGGTTGGAATTAGATCTTTAAGGTCTTTTGCAACTCAAAGCTTTCTATGACTCTTTGATCTAAATGCACTGGATAAGATCCTTGAAGAGATGATTACAGTATAGATTTAGTCTTACCTGTGTAATTATTGTTTGTTGCATTAGCTTCAGCATTTCTTTAGAAATTGTTACAGTTCAGAAGCATTGAGACAGACTAGTAGGTGACAGCAGCTTCAGAAATTGATATCATAGATTACAGGAATTCCCCCAAATGCCAGGACAGACATGTCTAATTCTACTAGGTTTATTATCAGAGATTGTCACAAGTGTTTTAAGTATTATTTCTGGTATAATATTCCCTTTTTCAAGTTTTTTTTTTTTTTTTGTTAAAACCACTTCAAATGCACATCCATGACTTTTTGTGCTAACTGGAAGAAATATCCTAGAAATTGAAGTTGATAACAAGTTTGTTCTGGGAGGCATTGATTTTTCTGCTACGCTAAAATGCAAGATTCTGATTTGTAAAGTTTACTCTCAATATTCAAATACATTTATATGTTCTGATTGTATGTTTTGTCTATGTTTCACCTTGGTCAGTATGCTTTCCCATGCATTCAGGTTGATCATCTTGTGATTGATTTCTTCTGGATATTTGTGGCTATTGTAGATGCTACCAAAAGGAATCTTTCTTTAGAAATACAGTATTTGTAATAAATGTAGTATTATCTTGTTTTGAGTAAAGGCATTTTGCCCTAACCTTTTCTCAGCAGTGATTCTGCTTTCATTCTGTCTGAACACCCACATGACATATTTTGATAAGCAATTATACTGAGCGTAGAAGTGTGGTGCTCATTGTCTTACAGTTCTTTATTAGGAGAGAAACAAGAAAATTCTAAACTAGTTTTGTCTATGTATAGTCGTAAAATCACAGAATAGTAAAAGTTGCAAAAGACCTCTAAGGTCATCGAGTCCAACTGCTAAAGTAGAATCACTGTGTTCAGCACTAAACCACCAATCCACCACTCAAGTGCCACAACTACACATCTTTGAACAATTCCACCACTTCTCTGGGCAGCCTGTTCCAATGTCTGACTACTCTTTCAGGAAAGGACTTTTTCTAATAATATCAAATCTAATATAAAATCTAAACCTCCCTCGGGGCTACTTGAGGCCAGTTACTCTTGTCCTATTGCTCATTACTTAGGAGAAGAGACCGACCCCCATCTCGCTCCAGCCACCTTTCAGGCAGTTGTAGGGAGTGATAAAGTCTCCCCTGAGCCTCCTTTATCCAGACTAAACAACCCCAGCTCCCTCAGCTGCTCTTCATCACACTCGTGCTCCAGACCCTTCCCCAGCTCTCTTGCCCTTCTCTGGCCCTGCTCCAGCACCTCAATGTCCTTCCTGAATTGAGGGACCCAGAACTGAACACAGGATTTGAGATGCAGCCTCACCAGTGCCGTGTACAGGGGGAAAACATTCATATAATTGTAAAATATTAATAATGAGACCAAGGTTTCTCCCTTTCCATGTTGCTATTTTAGCACCAGTATGATTGAGTGTATGCTCTGTGGTATTCTAACATAGACACCTGATTTTCCTATTGTAAACAGAATAACTTTCTCAAATGGTTTAAATGCAGTGCTGTATATAGTATAGTCCCCATTTTGATTAAGTCTTCCAGAATGCACATAACAGTCAGTGTCTTGTCACACATTCTGTCAGCTCCCATGTGAATCAATTCAGTTAATGCTTTTGCAAAGAAATTGGTTAATTGATGATCCTAAAAAAAACCTGAGAGCAAGAGAGTTTAATAAGACAGAGAAACTGAGGAAGTCATACATAAACACCAAACTTTAAAAAACTTAGCTAAAATATAAGAATTTCCTAATAGCAAAGACTCTGTGGCAGTTTATGAAGTACAATTAGTCAACTAAACTGGTACATAATTGATTTTTCCTTTTCATTGTTAAATAATAATATTAAAATTATTCTGAAACTTTGAACTTCATTTGATTTCTAAGATGGCAAATTTTTTTTGTGTTTATGAGTAGAACTTGTCATGATTACAAAATATTAATGTTTTCAGAGAAGAAAATGGAGGTTCAGTAAAATTCAGATTCTTCTTTCTAATGCTATTTGAAAATCCCTAGGAAGGGTTTAACTAATAATATGTGGGGTGTTTAATATTTAGTCTGTTATTTAAAAATGTCATTATACAGAAAAACCTGCAAATCAATAAAATAGGACTGAAAAATGAATGTTAAAATTTCAGCCTTTAGACTGAGTTGAACTTTTTGAAGAATGATCCTCCCTTGACACCAACACACAAGTTTTTTTGTGTGTACCAGCTGGATTTCATTGCCATAGGAAAACTGTCTACCTCAAAGGCAAATTCAAGGATGAGTCATTCAGATCCTTAACAAGAAACACAGATGGAAAAATGCCACAGATGCACAGAGCTGGAAGCAGAAAAGTGCATGACCTTAATGAATGTGCTTTTACATTTGACAGATTCCATCCGAGAACTTGCAGTAGCTGCAGAATCCCATGGCACCGTAAAAACATTTCTGCATTGTTTTGTCCCACTGTTGCAAGAAAAAGTGTGAGATTAGAAGTATAACATGGAAACTGCTTTTTACCTCTGTTGCCTGGATTTCATATGTTCCGGGAATGAAAATGGAATATAGAAGTGCAACAGTCATAAAAATGCATGGGGTTTTATTTCATTTCCTTTTAATCCATAGTTTATTATCTTCCATGACTTTTGCCTTCCAAAATATTTTATCTCTTCTTTGTTTTCTTTCCTCAGCTCTGATTTTTGCATATTTTTTCTCATCTTCCAGGAAATCTCCTCTCTTTCTTTGACATGTTTGCTGAAGTTCAACAAGAAAAAATACAGTTATGCATCTGGGATGTAAATACTCCATGCAGCAATCTATGCCAGAGGGTTATTAGATAGGAGCAACCTTTCAGAAAATGATTTAATGTGTATGGGATTCATGGCCAGGCAAAAACCTCTAGCCCTTATGTATCCCAGGGCAGGAACAACATCTGAGAGTGCCTCATCCTCAGAGAGCGACACTCTTACATCAACATCCGGGATGTGCATCTTAAGAGGTGGGCTGGAAATAAGCAGGGAAAAGCTGTTATTTCAGCAAAGGCCACAACAGATTCCTGCTTACTTACTGTATTCACAAATGTTCACAGCCTATTACTAAAGAAAGCATTTAATGCTTTTAATCGCTCCCACTCTTAAACCAAAAACAGTAACAATTCCTTTGCCTCCATATATAATGTATTACAATGTGCAGAATCAGGGGAGAATAGTGGGTGCAGATGCTCTTTTCTACCCACACAAGACAAAATATAAAATTTCCTGTGCAGAGACAGGAGTGGAGAGCGAGTAAATATTTGATTTGGCACTGCTTGAGAATGATCTAGAAATGAAAGAGGAAGGGGATAAAAGAATATTGTACATCTTCTGAGTAGTCTTCTTAGAGTTCAGGGGTTGAAACCTTAAATGTGTCTACATAGAAAAGACCCTAATCTTCAAGTGTAACCTTTTCTTCCCAACATCACTTATTCTGTACTCATTAGGCAATGACATTCTAAAGAATGATTTGTCCTGCTCAATAATACATCTTTCTTATATACAGAAGAAATGCTAGCCACAAGTATCAATATATCTCCTCTATTCTGAGGCATGTAGCCATATATTGCTTAGTGGAATATCAGAGCTGATGATAAGACAAGCCAAATGCTGAAAGCTCTGCTGTTTGAATAGAAAAATAAGATTGATACACACTGTGGGCCAGCTTTGGCAAAGAAAAGATCCTATAATGTTCCATCCCCTCTATTTCCCTTACCAAAATACATTTATTTTATTCTCTTCAGCTAGTCATTACTCTATTTTCTATTCCTGATTTATTTCTCTGATTTTCTGCTGTTTAAACAGCCTTGATTTTGCATAGCTTCTCATGTTAAGTCATTGTTTAAAACTGTTTGATCCCTAACTCTGATCATACCCAGCAAGGAACATCCAGAAGCTATTTCTGCCACAATATAACTAACACAGTTTAGAGATCCTATTGGAGCTATTACTTAAAGCTGCTATCAATTTTTCACCTGATCTGAGCAAAGTTTCTCTAATAAAAACTGCTAAGATAGGAGAATATTGTGGAGGAACATGGAAAAGATATAGAGCCATAGTGTAAAAAATATTTACATAAGGTCAAATGTACCTGTACTGCAATAATACTGAAATCAGTAGTTTACACCACATCATGAATTCAGTCCTCACATATTCTATTAATAAGGAAAGTTTCATGGCAATATAACTTTGAGATATAATTCTATAGTCTTACTACAAGTTACTTCAATATAAAGACTGGAAAGGGGTAGGTCTCTTGTAAGGGAGGATAAAATATGGATTTCCAGGTCACATCCAAGATTCTAAGTATTTTTGAAAATCAAATAACAGCATAAGAGATGTTTCAGTCTTCAAACTCTATGGTTGGTCCCAGTTTTTTCCTGGAATGCCATGATGTTGACACAGTGGAAGTTTTTCCTGAGAACAGACATAGATCCAGTGATTCCAGAGGGTCTCCAGCATGCTGCACATCCAGCAACGCTCCCCTGAGGGTGACTTTGTCACCTCTGTGAAGCAGAGTATCTAACATTTTCTGGTCTGAAGCATGAGAGTTAAAATCAACTCGGCTGCAGGTCTCCATGGTTACAGTACAGTCAGTTGGTGCTTTGTACACAGGAATAGATGGGATTTTTAAAAACTCAGGCTGCATTTGCAGAATGACAATCTGAGTTGTGACTTTTCCCTCCAGCACACTGAGAACATAGAAATCAATTTTCATAAGAGAGGGTAAATATAAAGGTAATGCCCATTATCCCAGCCCGGACTGACAAACTGCTCAGGTGCAGAACTGCTCCTCAGATAAAAAGTTCAGAGGGCAGGAGTTACAGTAGGAGAGACCTGCTTAAAGGTTTTGAGAAAGAAGCCTCATAAGGGTTAAGTAACAACCATTTGTACAGACTGTTTTTCTTCCCAAAGCATTTTCTTTGCAGTCTAGACCTTTGTTTACTTAAATCTTGATAAAATTCCTGATTCATATGAAGAGTTCTCCATTAGCCTAAGGAGATAAATTCAACATTAATGTTAATTAGGTGCAGCTCCTGCACTGTCAGTGCATAGATCACTGAAAAGGCTGAAGAGTAAAGGTATTTAGGAGCATGTGGTCACCTCATTTTACATTACGTAAAAATGAAGAAAATCACAAGTAGATTTCCCTATTATTATTCATCTTAGTAAAAATACCCCTGGCTTTTATCTCAACAGCTACAAGGGACTAGGATGTCAGATTTACGTTTTGAAACACCATCATCAAAATGCCCTCCAGCAACACTGACTTAGCAGAGACAATGCCACCTACTGAAATATTAACATTCCTTGCTTCAGGACACTTTCCTTCATCACTAATTGTCAAAGCAGATTTGACAGTGTTACCTAGAGAGCTGCTAAGTTTAAACTGCATCACTACTGTTCTCAAAACAGATGAGGGACCTCTTCTTCTCATCTCTCCTTATGATGAAAGGAGGGGAAGAACACAAGCTATTTCCAGGCACAAAAAAACCCATAACAAACCAACCCTCAGTATAATGTAAGACCCTGCCTTCTTTTCATTTTCTCTGGAGATTTTTTTCCTCCTTCACAACTGGAGCAAAAGATCCTTTCATTTCTCCTCTGCAGCATTTTCCTACCTTAGAAAAGGCCAGATGAACATATAATCTGCAAAAGAACAAAATCATTGTTATTCACTGCAGAATATTAATAACTAAGGTTTCCTCTCTAAAACTAACTTGGTAAAAGATAGCAGGTCTTATAGGGAAAAAGACCACTGAGCACACATATCCTGAACACACATAGCAGAGAGTCCCTCCTAAGATCTGATTTTTGAAATGTTTCTTGCACTGTCAAAAGAGCTTGTTTCAAAAGCCTTAACTATTAAAATAGGATGAGAGCTGCCTTATATAACAGTATTTAAAAGACACTGGCTGCACAAAAGCAGCTCAGGGAACTGAATAAAGTTTTAGCTATGTCAGGATTTTTGCTCTATTTTAAATAAGCCATTCTACAAAACACAGCATAAATAGTCAGCAGCATAATCCCTCAGTTCTTCATCATGGGAGGAGTTCCCAGAAAGTTTTCCTAACCATTAATGCACTTGTCTCTTTAACTGATCAACACTTTTCCACCAAAACAGAAAATGAATATTGCTCAACCAGACAAACACAGACATATATCAAGGCATTTTGAAACATTCATAATGACAATACAATTAGATTTTGCTTTCCTTTTCCTTTGTAAACTAGTCAGTTGTCCTTTTCAAGCAAAACAAATAGCATGGGAATGTTATAGTCCTGTATGATCCGACAGTGTGCAGTTTGATATAAAATGTTACTTCATGCCCACCTTAGAATAATATACAGATGGAAGAGTTCATGTCAGGGTTAGGATTAGGGTTATTGAGAACATTATTTCTTCTCAGTGCTCCAACTTATAAAATATGAACAATAAAGATGCATGATAGATGGTAATGGGCTCTCTGCCTGCCTGTGACTGATGTGGTCAGTACTGCAAAGGTACAAAAGAATCAAAAGTGAATCCTTTCTCTTCTGAGCAAGAACATGAAATGCCATCCACAACAGTTATTCTGTGGTTTAAAATTAATTTCACCTCCACTTTTATTTTGCTTTTTCAATATTTAAATCAAGTATTAAAACAACACACAAAAATTGTTCCCATTCTCCTTAATTTTGTGTGCTGTTTGCTTAAATGAATAAACTGAAATTTTATTTATAAAATTGATCACATGCACAAACTTGTCAACAGTTAGTATTTTTTGAATGAGCATTTTTCCTTCTCCTTTTAAATGAGCTCTTTATTGCCAGCCATTGGGATTGGATATGTGCAGCTGCAGATGGCCACCATAGTCTGACAGAAATTCTAAATATTTATTTTTTCTACATAAAGGATTTATACTGAAATAACTTATCCAAATTGAAGTCACTCATTTGACAAGCAGTCAGAAGGTATCAGAGTACCATTTCCAGATTTGTATCTAACTGCTAAGAGCATAATATATGTGACATGTGCATACTTATACATATATAATGTAGAGATTCAGCTCAAAGATTGGAATTGTTTTTCAGAGCTGCATTTGTACCCTTTTTAATTTAAATTCCATTTTAAGAGGCAGGGTTATTTCTCTGTCCATTTACTTTTGCTTTCTTCTCTTATGCAGTGCTATATAAATGGAACCTCTGTAAAATGAAGCAGTGTTTTGTTGCTGGTGGCATTGATAAATAAAGAACAAGATACTATAAATATTTTATGTAGTTCCTAAAGGCTACATTCACTTTCAGATCCTTCTGCATCAGAAGTAGATTCACTGGGAGCACATTAGTTCATTCTAGACCTGGTCTGTTCACTTTGTTTCATTATATTCACATAAAATGGAAGTAGCTGATCTTTTCTTCCCATAGTGCTGTTACAAAAAACCCAACACAACAACTGCAATCATGATTATAGCAGAGCAAGATGACGTTGCCGCACTCACAAGCAGCAGCAAAGAATGATTTCAATGACAGCTGATGTGTTTGTTCAAGGCTAGTTTGCTGTGTTATGTTATCCCGTGTTTATTATGTCATGTTTTGTTGCTGAAAAATGTATAGCCATGCAAAGAGCAGGTGGTTCTGTGTAGGGAATTTAATGCATAAAGCTGCTGGTTTCTGCAAGAGGGTTCACTAGACAGATGGATATGCCCCTGGCTTGTGCATGCACACATTGACCACAGCAGAATGAGCTTTATGAGCTTTACCTAGTTTGACACTGTCTTTAGAGTTCAGCATTCACACAGCCTGCCACAAAATGGTGATTTTATTTGGTATGTTGCTTTGCTACTCAGGTTGGTTTAAGTATCATTTTACTAAATTATGATTACAGTTGTTGAAATGAAAACCCTTAGGAAGCTAATGAAGGACCTATCCAAATATCCACTGCTTGGCATTCCCATGGTTTTAGCGAGAAGGGTTTGATGTGCCCCTTAGGAATACAGTACTATTTAGATTTTGCATTCAGAAAGAAATATAACACAACCCACTCTTTTATCCATACCTACAAATGAATGATTGATCCAATTGATGGCAGTTAAAAGACTGTTCATGAAAGACGACCAAGATATTTTGGGGGGATTTGTTGTTGTTGGGTTATTTTGTGTTTTTCAAACTGTCAACATTATTAGCTTTCAGACTGCATAGCGTCACTTCAGCCCAAAAAGCAGTTATTCCACTGAAATCACAAATTTTCCTAAAATTTTGGTTTTATTAGCAGAATTCTTAGTCCTTCAGTTACCTTTGAAGACCATCAACAAAGAACCTTACAGACAGTGTGGACAGAAAACTAGAATTATGCTGTTTTCAATCTTCAGTGATATATTTTGTAACACAGTTTTGCTAAGGAGATTTCACTCCCTCTTTTAATGGGTCTATTGAAGTTCTAACAGATTTCCATCTTCTGTTAACCTCAGGGTTAACCACTGACTTTCTGCTTTGCTTGTCTCCAGTTTCTGAACAAACCTCTGCTTTGGAAATGTTAATACATATTGACACATTTCTCATACAGCTTCCCCAGCATGATGGAAAATTCCATGGGGGACCTTCATTAGATGAACCAACCAAATGCTTTCAAACTTGAATGTGTAGTGAGATGTAACATTTCTTTCTGGCATTAAAAAAAAAAAAAAAAAAAAAAAAAGAGACGGATGAAATCTATCCTAGATAGATAAATCTATCCTAAACCTGCTTACAGTCAGGTTTTTCTAGCTCTACTTTTTAAAAAGTAACAGGATTTCTAGTCCTACTGATACCTTTAAAACAGAAAAAAATAAGTTATCTGTGATAGTCAGTCTATTTGGGGAGTTTATTTTTCTTCTAGGTTCTGTAGCTTTGTGAAAGGAGCAGGATGAAGAGCATGGGCAAAGCAAGAACATGCAGAAAGAAGAACAAAATAAAAGGTCCAGAGACAGTGCCCATGGTGTAATCCTAGGAGGGGTGAAAACACCAAGGTCTCTGTGAACCCTGCTGTTGCACCATGTATCCTACTCCTTTGTAATTAGTCATGTCTCCTCCAGAGATCCAACCAGCATGGGACCAATCAAGGTTTGAATATCTTTCCCACATCATCAAGGAACAAAATATGTAGCAACTTAATCTCATTAATACTGACGGATAAAAAATAAATCTGCCTTCCTTCAAACAACACAGCCAAGAACTGCTGTTGCACCAAGGGTACACTTGTCACTCACCCAAAACCTCTATCCCACCTATGAACATCTTGAACCTGTATCTGCTGCTCTGGGTAACCCTACAGTTTACTTGTGCTTGCATTGGTCCAAGTCCTGCATGCACCATGTAGTAAAAAAGTACAGTAAGACATGTACATGTAATCTGATAATTTACTTAGAAAATCAAATTCCAGTTATCCCTGCAATCTCTATTGTAACCCTCAAAGTTGCAAGAAGGTGTGGTACAATATGCTGCAGAAGCTATAGTTGGAACAAGGATTAAAATACATAGAAGACTAAAAGGATGACAAGATTGGTCATCAGCAATCAACTTCCACTAGCGCTAAATGATATGCAGTTTCCTAAATATTTTTTAAAAACCAAAACACACCTGTTGTCTGGAAAGTATTTTTGATAAAACTGTCAGCAATATTTTAAGGGTTCATAGGTTTTTAGATTCGAGGGGTTTTTTACCTGTTTCACACAGCAGCTGAGGCTCACCATCTGGTGTGAGCTGAGATTACAGAGAGCAGCCGAACTGGTCAGAATCATGATGTTTTGCCAACACACTAAGCAGTATAAAATGCTTGGGGAATACTAAAAATAATGTGTACATCATTTATCACAACTGTGAAAAGAGAGTGAGGAGTTGAAAACAGAACAAGGACCATTTAAAGGAATTAACACAGACAAATAATTGTTACCATTATTTCTTTGAGAGAATCGCTGAGCAATCAAAACACTGTTGATTATCTTCCAGATCACCTCTAAATTTTCAATCCAATACTTCCTAATCTGTTCGGCCAGCTTATAAAGTGACTAAACATTTGTTTCATCAGTTTCAACAGTTGCAGCATAGGCCTCTGTAAGCCTTTATCAATGCTAAGTATCTTTTTTTCTCAAAAAGACATTTCAAGCTAACCATATCTCAAAACAGTGCTTTAGAAAGACATCAAAAACAAAGTTAAAAGAATCATCTGATCCCTCTTTCCTTTAACAGTGATATTTCTTTCTGATCACAGAAATGTTCCAATTCATAGTCATCTGGAGTTCCTACTTGACTGATTTTCTGATACTTGCAAGTGTTCAATATCTCCTCGACTTCAGGGTTAAATCTCTGGCTTTTTTTTCTGATTCCTGCTGAGTTGTGAGTGATTACACACTCAATTAAATTTTAATGTCTGAAGACCTAACATTTTATTAAATGGAAAAGTATAGCTACATAAACCATACATGCAGAGATATATACATACAGGGGAGAAATACAGCACACTCAGCTTTCATGAGAAAATAAGCTAAAACATTAATGGACAAATATTTTTAGTCCCCCAAATTTGCATTTTTGTTATGTTGTGATGTGCTTACATGCACATGCTTAACCTACTATTACTGTACATTCTCTGTTTAGATTACACTTTTTAAAAAAACTTTTAGTGTAGAGCTGGGGTTCTTGAGCTTGGAGACAAGAAGGCTTCAAGGAGTCCTTCTCGCAGTCTTTCAGTACTTAAAGGGGACTTATAAAGAAAGTTGGGGACAAACTTCATTGTGGCCTTCACGTACCATAAGGGGGCTTATAAGAATGAGGGAGAGGGACTTCTTATATGAGCACATAGTGTCAGGACAAGGAGCAATGGTTTTGAACTGAAAGAGCGCAGGTTTAGCTTAGATGTTAGGAAGAAATTCTTTAATGTGAGGGTAGTGAGGCCCTGGAACAGGCTGCCCAAAGAAGTTGTGGATGTCCCATCCCTAGAAGTGTTCAAGGTCAGATTGGATGGGGCTTTGATCAACCTGGTTTAGTGAAAGGTGTCCCTGTTCAGGGCCAGGGTATTGGAATTAGATGATTTTTAAGGTTCAGTCCAACCCTGACCATTCTATGGAATCATTCTATGAATTAGGATGAAATTGTTTTGAGAAAAATGCTCCTAGAAAAAGAGAAACATTTATTTTTATCTAAGACAGGATTTAGGTATGAAGAGAGATATCTAGTTTGTTCCTACATGAAAAGAAGTATCACGTACTGTGACAGATTCATGACCCTTCAGGGATGAAGACTTTGCAATCCAACCAGCACAAAAAACTACCCAGTGGAGAGCAGTTTTGTCAACGAGAAGGCCTATTTGTGCCCGCACACAAGCACACCTCTCCTGCTGCCCTTTTAACCACATATAATTTTGACACTTCAGGGAATATTTTAGCTGTACTCTGCCAGATTTATGGTTCTCTGAGAGAAGATAACTAAACAAAGACAGGTAACTCCATCAGGTTCATAGTGTCCAACCGGACATTTTAATGATGGTGATCCTAAACCTTTTTGGTTTATCAATATTATTTCTGTAGTCCATTACTTATTGCCCTTCTGACTTACTTTTTTTGTATTCTTACACAACAGTATATGACTTGGTCCAAACTACGGATTTCTTGAACTTCAGCAAGGGCTGTGGAACTGATGTTTGAAGATGCATTTCTGTTCACTATCATCAAAGTTGAAAAAAAAAAAGCTTCTTTTCTTCATTGGTTTCTTCTTAAGATATTGACTATATATTTGAATATTATGACTCTTTGATTATACCTGGATAAAATCATGTGGATTGGACTGTAACCAAATCTGGTTTATTCAATTTTTGTCTTTATGGAATAAATATACTCCAATGTTTATATACCTACTTTCTACATAGTTGTTATTTAATTGCAAGCATTTTATTATAGCTGCTATTTAATTTCAAGCACTTGATGAGTCTTCTGAACACAAGAAAGTCTGTGCACAGCTCATCACACAGCTATAGGTGTGACATGGAAAACCCTGAACTGCCACTCTGGATGGAGGAGCAGCAGGGCAAATTTAGTGTTTGCTTCAAACTAAACTCTTTTCCAGCTACAAGCTAATAACATGCTGCATTAAGTCAGTACCAAGTCCTGTATTTACCCATTTGGTAGACTCAGTGATCTCCTAGGCCTTCAACAGCCACAGCAACATGTAGTAATTGTCAGTATTAACAAAGAGAAAAATAATTGGAGAGGACAGAGCTTATATGACTCTCCAGGAATTAAATCCTCAAGTCCTGTTGACAGAAAAAGATAGTGAGTTTTAGAAGTGTTTATCTTCCTTTCAAACCCAGTGACAGACCTCTGTGACACACAAACAGTGAGGTCTCACCCTGACAAGGCAGTTGGAGGGGGGGTGCATTGGGTAGGGACTGCAGTAACCTCTTCAGTAACACAACAAGCAGCAAAATGGGCACATACCACAGAGTGATTGCTGAATGCAGTACCTGGCCTGAACCTGTGTTTCCTGGCCTGCTCTACAACCATACTAACTTCTGTATTCTCTATTATTTATCCTCTGCTCTGAGAATAATGTGTATGAAGCTGCTTTAATAATAATGTCTTGCTCCGTCTCTCCTAAACCAAGGAAAAAACATTTCTTCACTGCAGTTTTTCTCTCTGTTTGCCAGACATAGTTCTGTTAGGTGTACAGACACCAGCAAAGGCAAGTACACTCCTTGCTGTGCTTCATATGAGCGTTATTTAAAGAAAAGAATTTAACTTGTTCCATACAGAAAGAAAATTAAATATCTGGGATACAGACTTGTTTTTGAAGTCCTTTTCCCTAACCCATGAGCAATAAAAAGCATAAGAAGTGAAGTAAATGGCTTTCTTAGTCCAGTTGTCTGTTTTTATTACTAGGTTCTGTTGCTCTTTCAGTTTCCTCCCAAAAGTATGAGGGTAGAAGGTACGCTTCTGACCCATTCGTGCACAGCCCTGTGCCCTCAGCACAACCTCTCAAATCCTAAGGTATGACACATGGATCTGTCAGAAACCTCAGGCCTCTTCCTCATGATCCTGCCATAAAACACTGACAAGGAAAGACATCACTAGAAATCAACAGACCTAGAGAAAACATAGCTGCTGTGGCTGAAAGGTAGCATAGCAGATCTGGAGAAAGTATTTTTATTGATAGCTAACGTCTGGGGAGGGACACAGAAAAGTCAGTGCCCCAAGCAAGATTAAATTACAGTGACTCCTGCTTGAGAAAAGACGGTGAAAAAATGAAATGCTTTAGAACTTTGTTTTGCCTCCAGAAATGATGTCAATATGGAATACATGTGTATTTGTAATACTGTGTGAAGATAGTTTCTTGTTTTAACTTTTACATTTTGAGGTGTCTGAGACTGCAGTTATTTTAGAAACATCAGGGAAACTACTTCCCAGTTGCAGATGGAGTCCTTAAAATATAGCAGGCAGACAAGAAGAGAAGGATCAGTTCTGGCTATGCATATGTACCTCTTGACATCTCTGTAAAGTTTATGATTGTTTTAGATGTTGCCTGCTGAGCCTACAGAAAAGCTCTCCTAGAGAGTCTGCTCTCCGTAAAGCTGTGATGTCTGGCTGGGTAGCAGCTAGTAGGACTTTTGTTCTATTCTGGGAACTGCAGAGCACTCTCTGAAGGAGTAATTTTCCTTTCTGATTGCATTCCCATTGGATGCCATATCAAGTTCCTACCATTCATCCACAGGTGGGACAATTCAGTGGCTCCTGGGCTGTTTCATTTGCAACAGGCACCTGATGGCACTGGCAGACGGGCATGAGGTGAGTGTTTAGAGCAGTGCGGAAGCAACACAACACAAAAGAAACCACAGTAAAAAGTTCATACAACCGCAGTCAAAATAACCCCTAAAGAATTAAGCAAGTCAAAACCTATTTTGAATGAAGGAGTAGGAAGATTACAATTAGCTCCTTTTTAGATGTCATATGCTGTGCAAAGACAGATGAGGTTAGTCTCACCTTATTAACTTATAACTCATATTAAAGCTGAAACTCTCCTCAGCAGGTTTAAAAGAACAGTTTCCATTATTGTATCTGACATTTTAATGGGTAACTGCCTTGATTGTGCTGCTGAAAGACACTTAAAGGCAAAAGCACAAGTCAGAAGTAAACAAACACCCCCCTTCAGTTAGAGAGAGAAACTTTGTTTACCCCTATGCAGAACGAACTACCCTTAAGTAACACCATGATGAACACCCACACGTGTGACAGAACAGTTGCAACACATTCATTTCAGTTTGCATATTGTAAGTATGGGTAAGAATGCATAAATAATAATGCATAATTACGGAATAATGAAGGGATTAAGTAATATGCCAGTGTCACTAAGTCTCACACCCATGTCAGGTTATGACTGCCTGTTTACCATTAAAATTTAATGACTGGCAATTAGTACACATTGGTGTTCAAGTTCCAAATACCACTTTATTTTAAAGTGCTACAGCTGTTCAATTCTCTTAACTGAGAACAGCCTTTTTGATGCAAAACTGAAACTGAGACCCTGACTGCAATTATAATTACTGCCCTGGTGTCAATCCCTACCTGAACTCCAGTGCATCCTGCTGTGGCCTTCCACAGTTCTGAACAGCCATGGTGCATTCAAAGACAAAGAGTGAGGAAGGCAGGTTCCTTTCGCATCCTCAGGCTTTCTAACAGACCCACAGGGAAACCAGGGTTGCACAAGCTCCCTTTCTACACCCGCATGAGACATAACCTTCAACATTCGTTATCCTACTTCAAACTACTGCCCAAGGTGCCTGTTCAGTTTAGGACTCCCAAAAACGATCTTTCACTTTAACAGAGGCACTACAATCTGCCAACAGGGAAGGTGCATGAACATTTCTGGTATGGGCCTTTAGGATACTGAGCAACTACGGAAAAATGCATTCAATTCTTGAGGTCCACAGGAAACAGGAATATAAAGTTGCCTATGAGATAACATGAAATGTGTCTTGAAACAGCTTTAGTCTATAGGAAAAGCACAGTGCTGCTGGCTCATTACACTTGGCAGTTTTTGGCAGGTTCACTTTTTTTCTGCTTTGTTGATTTTGAGAAATCTGTCATTTCTTCATTAATTATTTTTTTAATAAATATCTGAACAGGGTAAGATAATTCTAAGGAAAAACAAAGAAACAAACAAAACAAAACTAATTAACAGTTCTTTTTGTTTTACTGAATAAATTAGATGTGATTTTTCATTCATATGTACCTCTTAAATGCAACTGACTTGTAACTGTTTCTCAGGAAGTGGGTGAGAGATTGAACATTAGAAGAAAGAGAGAGAGTTCTCCCAGACATATTCTGTAGAAATAGTGAATAACTAGATTTTTATTCAGTATCTGAATTGTATGTGAATCTCTCCATAAAAGTTACTTACAAATTAAGGACAATTTAGTTTGACTTGGAGATACTAATTCTAGAAAACACACATACTTTGATTAATTTTCAAATTCCTGAATAAGATGTTTTTCCAATTTTTTTTTATAACTTTTGTTTATATTCTTGGTAACATAACAGTAAAATATTACTGCCAATTATTTAATTATGCTTAACTAAATTAGTGAATTAATCCTATGATTTTGATTTCAGCAACTATTCTTTCGGGTCTTCTAAGATCTTAAGAGCAAAAAAACCACCTGTATTAGGTCAGAGCAATGGTCTGTCATCCAATACGTGCTTCCAAGGCATGTCAAGTAGCGTTTCCCTAGGCAATAGCACAAGAAGGACATGATGAAAATTTCTTATACTGTTTCCACCAATAAGACATTAAGGGACTTCTCAAGATTGTATAATTGCATACATTTTTAATAGATTTTCCTTTATGAACGTCAATAGTCACTCTTAATTTATACACCCTGCAGTAAGAAGCTCCACAATTTATTTATATGCAGTATCAAAAGCAACCTCCTTTTATTTGTCTTGATCTTCTTTCCTCCTAATTTAATTAAATGACACTTCAAATGAAAAGCATACCTGCATACTTTATTATGTGTTTAATCAATGACCTTCTCTTCTAAAGGCCCCAGAATATCACTTTATTGACTCAAACATGAGTGTGGTGCTGAAAACACGTCCTTTTTCTTAAGATTACCCTGCCTTTGAGGATTCTGCTGATTAAGGGGAGAGGAAGAGTTCAGACCTTCTCTTCCTCACAAAACCCAGACTAGTTATGATGGTGCTTTTTATTTTGTGAAATTGAATCTTGTCGGCACAGAATTGAACTGAAATAACTTCTTCAAATGGCCTTTAACAAGGTCTGATGAGAGCAGGGTGGAATGTGCTGTTGACATATATCCTTCAAAAATATCATAGGATTGTTACAAAGGTTTGCAGTTACTGTGCAGTTGATGTGAATGTGCAGACATATAAATTGGAAAAGGTGCTGCTTGATGACAAGACACTGCTTTGAAAGATGGACTGCTAGAGTCCAGTCAAAGTTGCACTATGGCATTGGCAGAAGAAAAACAGCAAATTAACTACTGCTGTATATCTTGGTCTCAAAAGCCACAAAACAAAAAAAAAAAAAGGAAAAGGGAGATAAATTTGAAAGAATATGCATGAAAGAAATGAAATCATTGACTCCCAGAATACATGAGTTTATGGAAGTACAGAGAAAAAAAAGGATATGTTATGATAATAATGTTACAACATAATCTTGGAGTAACCTCTAGCAGCTGGTCCATGACTGCTTGAAATAACAGGAAGGCCTAGTGATACTCACCTTTTCTTTTCAGAATAATGTTCTTCTTTGACCATTTGATTCAGAGGATTATAAAGTCAGCCTCCTAGTACAACCCAGCTCTTCCTATTCCTACAATTCTCTCTTTATTTTCTAATAAAGTCTTTTGTCCTTTGGCCATTTTATGGATGGGATAGTAGGAATACACATAGCAGGAGTCGGACAGGGTGCCAACTCACTGTGTCAGGAAGACTAATGGGTGGTAGCTAATTATGGAGCAGTGATTTCAGTTGGAAGTGTTCAATATGAGGTAAGGCATCCCAACTGTGTTGAAGTCTTATTTAAATCTCACACAGAGTTCAGGGTGTTGCTTTCTTCTTGTACTGCATATAGGGAGCTGGGAATCAAACACAGCAATGTACTTCAGCAGATTCAATTGCACCGCTGAGTTCTGCACTTGGTATTGAGCTTATATGTCTGGATCCTGGCCCAGAATTTACATTTGGCAGAGAAGAATCAAAAATCCTGTGTCATTTTTAATGGCCTGATTAAGTAGATTTATATGCAACTAACTCTGGCTGTGAAACAGTGTATTGTTTCTGTGCTCACCAATTGGAGGACATATACTGCAACTTATGTGGACACTTTAAAGAAAAATTTATAAAACAACCAAAACCATAAATTAAAGGGGTGGGGGGGGGGTGAGGAAATCACAGCACAACTTTTCTTCCAAATATTAAATATTTTTATTTAATTTTTTGATAGGGATTGCACACCCTTTCATCTATGATTGTCAGCAAGTATGCTTTACTCTTTAACAAAACTACACACGTATAAAATTACTTTAGTAGAAGGTCTGAAATATTGTTCTAAAGGTTGAGAAAGAGTGAAGAAATCTTTACCTACAACACTGTAAACAGAAAGAGGTGACTAATATAAAATCAGCATGCAAGGGGAATCAAACTTATTTCCATCCATTTCTAAAGGTATTTGAAAATATCTTATATTCTGATCACTGTATGTGTGTTTGTCAGAACAAAACAAGCTGAAGATCCAGCAGAGGACAACAAAGATGATCAAAGAACTCCAGCATCTTTTTGATGTGGAAAGGCTGAGGGAGCCAGGCCTGTTGAGCCTCGAGAAGTGACAGCTGAGATGGGACCTCATCAATGCCTATCAGTATCTGAAGTGAGGGTGTCAGAGGATAGAGCCAGGCTCTGCTCAGTGGTGCCAAGCAATAGGACAGGGGACAACGGGCAGAAAGCGATGCACAGGAAGTTCCACCTGAATAAGGGGGAGAACTTCTTTACTGTGTGAACTTTACTGTGAGAACTTTTCTTTACTTGACTGAGCACTGGAACAGATTGCCCAGTGGACACAACCCTGTGCCCTGTGCTCTAGGATGACCCTGCTTGAGCAAGGAGGTTGGACCAGATCAATCACTGTGGTCCTTTCCAACCTGACCCATTCTGTGATTCAGGGAATTTGAGGACATCAAAGTACTTCACAGCATTCTGTTTTAGGCTCTATAATTACTGATCACAAATCATGTTCCTCCCCCACAGTAAAAATAAACCCCAAATCCTTCATAAAAGTGGACATTATGAGTTTTAAAATTAATATTATTCAGGATAATTTTTGTGATTAAGTCAATTAGCAAACTCTAAGCTATTAAAGATTGTATTGTACCCAGCCTTTTTTGTTGATAATAGGTAAACTTGAAGCTGCTCCACGTCATACCCTGTGATCACAATTACCAACCAATTATATTCAAATTGGAGAGCTCAGATTTGCTCAGACTTGCCTCCGTTTACCTGATCCTGTAAAGGATCCATTTGTGAGACAATTAAGTCACAAAAGAAGGCTTGAAATATAATTAACAGTCCATTGTGGAGCTGGTGTACAAGAAGAAAAGGCCCTGAGAGGCAGATATGTACATAAACTGAAGAAGATGGCAGGGATGTCAGTAAAATGTGAAATTAATAGAAACACTAGTCTGTGACTGGAAAAGTTATGGACTCCCTAGTATGTAACCCTTTTCTTCATTTTAAGAAATAGCATTAGGCAAATCAGTTGGCTCCCAACAGAATATATTTTACAAATTCATCATTCTAATGCAAACTCACAATTTTCCTTGTTTCTAATATTGCTGTAAAATATTGTTTCAGCATTCTTTCAGTTTTTTTCTTCATAAGGACGATCTAATTCTTACTTCCATTCAAAATACTCTAGCCCACTCCTTTTCGCTCTTTTGACTGAAAAGAGACTAACAGCACAAAATACATAGTCAATATTTTAAGAATGTAATGTGATTTTAGCTGTCAGTATAAAACTGACAACAAGAGGTCCCTGTAGACACCTAGACACTGTCAGTTGGTACAAAATAATCAGTTACACTGTATTGCTTCTCTTATATTCGCCCAGGGAGTTCCCTTTTATTTTAAAATCAATATTCATCATTTTTCCTTCATTTCATAGATATTTTAACCCACCTTAATGCCACTATTACAGGTCATAGGTTATGATGTTGCAGAGGTTTCTGTTTTTATCTATAGAGCAAATCTGAAACAAAATAAGCTTAATGTTAGGCAAAAATAATGAGCACACACTGAATCTATACAGAAATTGTAGGTTTATTTTTATTGCAATAGATTTCAATGCTGAAAATAAATGCTGTTTGCCTTCCTACAAAGGAATTTTCTTCCTACATTTTGTCTTCCTACATTTTACAAATATTTTGTTTACTACTTTAAAGGTAACATTTAAGTTGTTCTCTTAAAGGTGCACAGATCTTCTATGAGCCCAAGTAGTCAAGCATTTAATGGATGCCCATCAATTAGACACTGATTCATACAAAACATACATGATAGTCCAGATAAAGAAACCATTCATGGGTTGGAAATATATGTTCCTTAACCTAAGAAATTAGTATTCCCAGCATTTGTGCCACTCACCTATTTACTCAATTTACTTAAATGATGAATAGCATTCTGTAATTTGTAACAAACACACTCTACTGTTCTACTGCAGTTTTGTCTCCTTATTGCCATTAGTAGATGATTATGGAAAAAATATAATGACTACAAAATTTCTAAGTAACTCAAGGACACTTTTAATTTTATGAATAATAACTTATGTAAATTGGTTAAATGAGAGACTATGCTGTCAAGATTTTTCCACTTCTCTGTTTACATGGCAGATGGTCAGATTTACTATTAGCATATTAGTGGGAAGCTAGAAAGAAAGAAAATTTAAATAGCTGTGAATCCCCAGAAGGAAGCAATAGCAGTTTTCAAGAGGGTGCTTTGAGAATTTATAAACCTAACTAAAATTTATAATGCAAGGATAGATGTTATTTTCATCTACATTGAGGATGATTTTTATCCAGTTCCAAACACATCTGAGGGATCTTTCAAGTATCAGGTCAAGCAGCATTTCTGTAAGTGAAACCAACACATTACCTTTCACTTAATTAAAACCACCTATCCTTAGTCTAACACAAGCTTTTTTTTTTTGTAGTTCACTCATTAAATTGAAGGAAATCAGAAAAATCATATTAAAACAATTATTGAAAATAATTTATTTGAAAATACTTTAAATATTTTAAAAATCAACATTGATACCTACCTATGCATCAGACCTATTTATCCTATGAGCTTGTCTGTTTCTGGCAGTGCAAAGGCACTGGAACACACACACACCACAAAGAAACTGGCAAGTGGTTTTTAGTCAAAACCTAATTGTTAGCATTTTATTACATCAAAAGTGACTGTGCTTTGAATATACGTGCAGCTTTATATTCCCAAACTCTCACTACTCTGTTCAGTGTCAGCCTTTTCCTTGGGGATTTTCCTTAGTTCATAAACTTGATCTGTTATCAGGATATCGATTCATAACTGTTGTCCAAGAAGACCTCTTCACCTGTGACTAATTTGACAAACATTGAAGTCCTTTGTGCATTTTAAAGCAGAATATAATGCCTATCTAGACAGTAACCAGAATTTGTTAATAACTGCCTCAGTTCTAACTAAAAAAAAAAAGACAATTTATGCTTTTTATTAAAGAATGTGCTACTGAAGGAAATGGGGTAAGATTCCAAACACTACTACTTTGTATGCTAAAAATCAGTTAGGGTTTTTTCCCCCATTGATTTTTTTCCTCTATGGAATTCAGTACTTTGTGGGGAAAGCATTATTCTGCTATGGTCAGTCTACTCTAACAAATTTTGGGCAGGATATTAATATTACAGTATATTCATCCATATTAAGTCTACCAAAAATGCATGCTTATTTGCTGTTCACCTCTTAACAGCTTATTTGCAGTTCACCTCATCTCTTAAACATATAACCCAATTCTCCATGAGAAATATGTTGATACAGTGAAAATTAGAATGCAGAATATGTGGAATCATGCTCATAACAGTAGTAAATAGGAGATGAACAGGACCCACTTTGTATAGATACCAGCAAATGTTGTTCTCTGAGGCTGCTAGGTACCAGAAGACCTTCACATTATAAATTAAAGATGTTATCCTTACCATTCATGCAAGGAAATGCTAAGTTAGCAAGACTGAGTAGCATCAGTATGCAAAAATAACAATAGAATACTGTCAATTACCAATACATGGGCAATGTAAGATCCAGTAGTAACGCTATCATCCTTTGAGTCTTTGAAGCATTTCAAGAAATTTGCTATGGTTTCTAAATTTTGTGTTTTGGCAGTTCTGCTACTGTAGATGAGAATAATAGAGGCACTTAGATGCCTTACGTGGAGTGTCATGGAATTTGAGGTAGGATCTTCTTGGTTGTAAAGCCATAAGACTACAATTCAATGACTTAACTAACCACCTGGCATTAGTCATTCATGTTGATACTTGAAGTTATGGAAAAACCTGATATAAAACCAAAAAAGATTCAGTAAAAGTTTGCAGTCCAAAAGAAAAGAAACTATAGGAAGTTTAATAATATAAGTGGAGAAAATATTTTAATAACAAGAATCTTATATGTGAACGTATACATTTATGTAACACCCTCATTTTAAATGTCAGAACTTATTTTTAAGCAGGTTTCCATCAGATCTCTAATGTGGTCTTAAACTTAAAATGCCATAGATGCTTTCTTGGTGCTTACACTAAATTCCAGAAATATTAAAATGGCACAAGCTAACTTGACTTGAAATTCTAACTTGACTTTTTTGTATCTTAAGACAAAAAATATATTGAGGAGTACTCTGAGATAGAATATCTCATTATAACTAGCAAAATTGTTGCATATATTGGTGAGGGTGTAATAATAAAAAACAGGGGTGTTTTGTTAAAAAGCGTTTCCATGAAAATAGTGTTAATGGACTTACTGAGACGTCTTCTGTAGACAATCAGTACAGGAAAATTAAATTGCTAATTAAGATCACCCATTGTATTTTTTGTCCCAGTTTTGTGCTAATTTCATTTTAATATGTATTTATTATAAATAGGTATTTAGAGTTCTCATCTATATTTTAAAAATATTTTTTAGAAGCAGATACATTGACACTCTTTCAAAAAAAAAAAGGAAATCTCAAAGTCTGGGAAACTGGCTAGAAATTCTAGCCTGAATAGAATTTCTATTCATTAAAAATATATGTCATTGCCAAATGCCAACTGATTAATTTCAAAAAGAAGAGTCAAAATCTTCCATGCAGGCTTTCAGCATGAAAAGATACAAGCAGTGAGATAACACAGAATACCCCCTCCACCATTATGGATCCTGACAATGCAGAGGTTAATATATGCATGAATCATTCTTCGAGAAATGTTATTCATATTTAGGAAATTGAATTGATTTTATCCCTGTCTTGCATATGACTAGGTAAGAGGTTTTGACAGTCACTGCAGGACTCCATATTTTGTTAGAGATATTATTAAACTACTAAATGGGCACAGCAAAAGGGATTTCATCTTGCCCTTGAGTACTAATAGCTATTGCTAATTTCCAAAGTAATTTATCACAGTTTATTTCTGGGCTAAAGAAAGACATCCCTTATATGCCTAAAAAGAGCATCAACAACTGAAATATTTGCCTGATTATTTGGGTGTCACAGCGACTCTGCCTCAAGTTTTGTCTAGTTTACTTTACACCAACTTTATAAAATGTTGCTAAATTTGTTATGCCACTACTACCCATGTACAGTTAGTATAAGCAGAGATTATAGTGGAAGTTAATATTACGTCCTAAACTTTTGCTTATTTAATTGAGATTGTAATATTTTTCTTCTTTATGGGCTTTCTTCATGACTGACCAGACAGGTTATGTCCAAACTAAGGTGTTTTAACCTCTTGAAGGGTCAACTTTTTTCAAGTCCTTCAGTCCCTCTTGGTCCTTCTCAGCCTTCTCCAACTATCAAAGTTTTGATCAGATTAATTAAAAGTGCATGTATTCTCTGTGCATCAAACGGGCTGTGAGTTACCTGAGGTCACTACACAATCTCTCTAGGCGATGGCCAGTGTCCCAGAGGTGGTTGTTGGAGCAGGGATGGCTGGACCTACCACCATGCAAACAAACCAGCTGGAGGAGCCTTCGTGAAAGCTTGGACATGTCTACTGTGAGAAATCTTTAAAGTGGAAATCACTGGAAGCGTTGGGTAAAAACAATGAGCTGAAGATTAAGGTTAGGGGTAAGTTTAAGATTTGGCCAGGTTTTACGCGAGACAGAAAGGTTAGAGTTACAGTTGAAGTGGGTCTGGAAAAGAGATGCCAAAGGGAGGGGTGAGCTGTAACATCTTTTCTCCCCTGTCAATTTTGTCATCTAGGCAAGAATTCTGGATCCTAGCCTAGGACTCAGGAGAAGGCCTAGTTTTAGGTCTAGGGTTCAAACAGACACAAGACCTAGGGCTGCACTGGGCAGGGGCTGCCAGATGAAGTGGTGGGCTGGATAGAGTTTTCTCCCTTAACAACCTTGTCACCTGGACCAAAGCTGGGACTATTAACTAAGGCTTAGCCAAGGCCCTAAAGTTAGGATGGAGCTACAGTCTAGCGCTGGAACAGAAATGGATTGAATAGAAGCGGACAAAGGAAGAAGTGGGCTGCAAAAAATTGTCTGCCTCAAGAACTTTTTCATTAGGATGGGCAATTCTCAGGTTATAGCTCAGCTGAAGGCTCAGGACTTGGGTGAGGGTCAGAGCTCAGAGAAGCAAAACCTGGAGTTTACAATTCAGCAGAGTTTGAAAGACACTGCCAAAAGGAAGAGTTATTTGAAAAAAAGATTCCTCCCCTGAGAAGGATCTCCTGATTGTTGGTGGGCCACAGCTCATTTGACACTTACAGTTAGCTTCAGTGTCACGGTTTAGAGAGAGACAAAACCTAGGAATAGTACTAGAAAGAAAATGAAAACCAGGAAAATGAAGTGATGGAGTGGTGGACTGAAAGTTTTACTCTGAAAAACATTTTCTCGTAATACTAAACCTTTAAAAAAAAAATTAACTACTTTTTGTCATTGTGTTTCTTCTTTGTGCGTGTTCTAGAAAATGAGCTTGTTGTCAGGAAAGCTTCCAGATCAATTGAACTGAAACATATTTGCATGCAAAACTTCATTCTGCTAGTTATGCTCATCTGGCTTAGCATATAATATACCACCAAGTAAAACAGTATGCATTTGGAACACACAAAAAAAAAGCATAAATAACAAAGACATATCGAACTAGGCATCATTTGTAGGAGTTATGGGCAAATAGTTTCACAAAGCTTAGAAAAATTGCCAGCTTAGAAAAATTGACAAACGAAAAAACAGAAAAAATACACCTCACTGAATGCATGACACAATGAATTATTCTCCCAGTTATTTCAGCGGCTGGTGCAAGTTAAAAAAAAAAACCAAAACAGCAGTGCTCACAAAACAACTCAGAGCTAAACCAAGAGCTAACCACAAATGCTGTATGATGGCACCTGAGCAGCTACAAGAACTTATGCACATTCAACAACTTTGCAATACAAGCTGCTGCTGAAGGAATTAATGGATTTATAGTGAGCTGTATTTTGCTTAAAACACTCTCCTTGCTTTTAGAGGGAGACTAAGCTCTTTGAATGGGTGGTCTCTTATAGGTAAGTTAGGCATTACAACCATTAGAGCAATGAAGTTGAAGGCAGTTTGCATGACAGAAACCAGCTGCTACCCAGTCTGACAGGTTCTGGCTCTTTATATATACAGTGATTGGAAAGCAGTAGTTGTGATATTTATGTTAAACATTTGGCAGCGGACTCACTGCATATGCACAGACTGGCAGTTCTCTACATAAGGAAATGGTCAGCCTCAGGAAGGTGGGCAATGGCCACTCTGTACTGCATTCACTAGATTTGCTAGGTAGTGTTTTATGATTTTCAGAGCAGTGTCCATCCTACACAAAGTGTTTGTGTCTGGGGATTTGGTCAAGACCTGAAGAACATCAGCATATGATTAGAGGCAGTCCAAGAGTCTGTGATGTGAAGACTGGGCTCCCCTGCAGCAAGAAATAATCTTCCTAATATAAACCCAAAGACTTTTTTAACAACAAAGCAGGTAAATCCTTTCTACTGAAAAAAAATTCTACACATATGTCATCCCTGCTTTTCCTTCACTCTTAGTTTTCCTGTTTTCATTCCATCAGACAAGATATCCTTTTGTATAAATTTTTCTCTTGTAAAAGGCTTACAACAGACTTACCATCTTAGTCATGAATTTTCAGTAACAGCTTTTTCTGAAAAGTGCCATTTAGTTTGTGACAAGGTTCTGAGTATATTTCTTGGTATTTTTGCCTTTAAAATTTTACAAAAAATAACAAATGCTTCCCTAAAAAAAGAACTTAAATCAGGCTAGTTCTGATGTAATACAGTTATCCAAAAACCTAGAAACAAAAAAAGCCACCAGTCTTTGTGCTGGGGAGTTTGAGATTGCTGTTTCTGCTTTGTGAACTGCGAACATTTCTGTGTCTTGCTACAGTTCAAGTGCATGAATAATTTAAGATTAAAACACAACAGGCTCCCTGAACTACACCCAGACATCAACAGTTATTCTGAGCCCTGCTGACAACACCCACAGCTTGATGCTCTATTTAGACAGCATGACTGCTAGGTTACCTATGTAGGTGGTGGCTGAGTGGTTCAGACAAGGCATCATCTAGGACTGCCAAAAACTGACTGTTCATTGTTGATACCCAGACATGAACTCAGAACCAAGAGATTTCAAGGACAGCTTCAGAGAAAACAGGCTTTATAGTAGCAGAATAAAAAAGTACATCACGTAAAATTGTAAACGTGTGGCACAAGTAATAAAGAATAATGTGTTACAAATCAAGCATAAAGAATTTATATATGAAACAAATACATCTTTTGTTTGTACTTGAAGACAAGTGATCACAAGATGATTCTACATTAGAAATCACTAACAGATGGACATCTCTCTAGGGAGGAAGGCCAACCTTGGCTACCTATTCCAGAAGCAAACAGTCAAAACTTCAAAACATCTGCAGATTGAAGCCTCCAAATGCAGACCAGTTCAGAAAAAGAAAAGGAGCTCACCTCAGAGTAGAACTTCTTATTTAGTACCTTACTGGTTGTTATAAACCTATAATTCTGAAAGAGAAAAGAGATAGATTCATTGTGTTACCTGCAGTCAAATTTACTTTCCCGGATGTGCCCCTTGGAAGTCCCAGTTATCTTTCCCTTTTCTTACTTTTGCATCTTCTTGTTTTTCTGTTTCTTTCTATTTTCTTAGCTTAAGTGAATTAAAGATAAAAACCAGGCAGTTATGGTTTTCGTATATTCTTAGAAGTCTGTATCACTTTCAGATCCTTCTACTGAGGGGTAATCCTAACATTACCTTACACATGGAGGTCAAAGCCAAGGTTACAAACCAATCCCTACCACACAGCCGATGAAGACAGC
Organism: Atrichornis clamosus; assembly: GCA_013400975.1. NCBI lineage: Eukaryota > Metazoa > Chordata > Aves > Passeriformes > Menuridae > Atrichornis > Atrichornis clamosus. The sequence goes on from WBMZ01002789.1 coordinate 92,343, forward strand.
GCCTACCGTTGCTGTGGGTATTTGACATCAGCACCTTAGGCAGACCCTCTTTTAGACAGTGAACACAATGTTACTGCACAGTGAGAGAGCTTTGGGCTTGACTCCTGTAATAAATCACAACTAATTATGCTAATACATAGGGCATGAAATTAGCTGCTCATCTCATGCCTGTGACATCTATTAATCTATATGTTGGTTTATTACTGGCACTCTGATGTTTATGAAGACAAGACAGCTTTTGCCTACTGTAGTACTGAACAGCTGTTCCTTAATTCCCAAAGTCAAATCTTCCAAACTCCTTTATCAAAGGAGACTTTGGTGCCCCTTCACAACTCCAGTGGGATCAGCAGAAATCCCAGCCCAGGCAAGAGGTTTAGTGGGTCAATGTTTAAACAGATCAAAATCAGACAGTATAGGAACTGTATGGATTAAGCAGTTGTGCCTCAAGATTTAGAGAACAACTCACAATCAGCTTAGAGTGAGCAACTCACTGTTGCATTCCAACAAACCTACATTTCTCCATGTTGCTCTTTCCATTAGTATATATTACACTTGTAGGATTCACTTTCATAAGTGATAAAAATTCCACAGGACTAACTATCATCAAAAGCTACTGCACAATGGCACCACCTCTCCCAGGTATCCTGTTCATCATTTTTATCAGATTACATTCCCAGAATGCATACTATAAAATAATTAGACACCACATTAATAAGCAATTGTAGAGCTGGTAGCATGCCAGTTATTAATGCATCTAAATTCTGCAGAAGTTATTGATGCTTTGAATGTCAAAAATTCACATTTATATAACTTCCTGGAAAGTATTCAAGCTCCCTGAAAGGACTGTAACAGTGATGGCTGTAAATCAGCCATTCCTACGCCCCCTGCAGCTATGCCTCTGATTCCTCACTGCTCCATGACAGCTGACATCTGAGAGAAGACAAGGGGCACGGGTAGAGGAGTCTTGCCAGTCAGACACACGGCGGGATGAAGACATGGGGAGAAAGGAGGGAAAAGCCTCCTGGTATGAGTCACTTTTAAAAAACCATGAAACCTTATCCGCGTGAAATGTATACTCTACAACACAACAAACTTCAAGTGTCTTTTGAGAAGAGGATATCGTGATTAATCCCACATGCTTTGAGTCAGCAAATGAAGCAAGGATTTACTTCTGCAAAGCATTTTAGACTTTTTGTAGACTAAAATCTACTGAGATCCTGGCTGCTCTCCTTGTACCTGCAGTGTCTGAGGCCTATTTCAGGACAGCTGCAGCAGAATATGGGCTGCAGGTATGGCTGGGGAGAGGCCAGGGGCTGTCCCGTGCTGGACGCAGCTGGTTCCAGGCAGTTCCATCTGGCTCCAGAGGATTCCCTGTAGGGCACAGCTGAGCCACTCAGCCAAGCTGGTGGCACCTCTGGGAGGAAGTCCATGGCACAGTGGATAATCTCTGCAGCCTATGGAAAGTTGACAATGGAGCAGAGGAAAAGCATGAGGAAGAAGTGGCAGAGAGGAAGCTCTGTGTCCTTTTGGCAACCCTGACACCCCCAACCCATGTCAGCTGTTGCCTCACTGAAAGGAGGGTGACCTGCAGCAACAGCAGTGGGCAAGGAGAGGAGCCTGGAGTGAAGGAATGGAGCTTCACATGAGTTCTCTTGCTCCTGATCTTTTTCCACTTCCTGTCTCACTCCCCAAGGAGGAGAGGGGCGAGTGGCTGGGAGGAGCTTGGCTGCCAGTTCAGACCACCTCAGCACCTCTGCTCAGGGCTGAGACTGCTGCTTCAAATCAGCTTGAGGTGACCTAAGGGCAAGTTGCCATCACATTTACAGCTCCACTTTCCCTGGGCTGGGGCTATGTGTCCCTGAGGACAGAGAGGTGTTATTTTGGTCCAGCTGGCATCAGCCCTAGCGTTGATCTGATGAGCCTTCTGGCAGACCTGCCTGTGCCGGGGGCAGGACGGAAGCGGTGTGACCAGTGTATGTGAGTGGAGGGTGCTGCTGAAGGGTCCCATCCACTCCCCTTCCCTTCTGATTCATCTCGTTTTTTCTAATCAATATTTCAAATTGCTTATTAAATATGTAATCAATATTTAAAACTAACAATTAACCAAATTTTATAAATACAAGCAAGGAATTTGTCTGTTTTAAAAAGCTGCAAACACATGGAAAATGTGTTTTCTAGTACATGAAGTAACATACAAAGGTTTAATTAAGAAATGCGGTTGAAATTGTAACTTTTTAAAGGAATAAATGACATTTAAAATCTGAGGAGCTATTGTGTCACACAAATCTCTTCCCTGCAAATCCTGTGAATAACAAAAATACATGTAAGACAAAGATGCAAATAAATATAGCTGAGAAAAACATTAGCGATAAATATGTAATACATATTATCGACAGTTGTCCTCCCACCACTTCAAATAAACGTTACAGCTCTCTTTCTGGTTTTCCCTATTATGCCCTGATCAAAGTAATAGAAATTCTGTTCATTTTGTAATTTCTTTGATGATTTTCTGTAGCCTTAAGCTGTTCACCAGAAAAGACCGCAACATGCAGGCCCAAGTCACTAGAGAATTTAAGAACATGTCTAATTTTATGAATTATCATATCACAACAGAGGAAGCTGCACACATGCTTAAAATTTCAAAAGCACTTTTCTTTTTAGTCTCACCCAAAATATATCCAGAGAGGGTCACTAAAATGAATGTATCTTGCTCATTATCTGCCAATTTCAGAACCTTCTTACTCCTTTAGCAATTAAAACAAAAATAAAATTACAGTGTTTATGAACAACTTGTGCTCCTCAAGACATCTGTGCCACTTGCTAGTAGGAAGAAAAAAGCAGTAACTAAGGTCCCATTGCTTGTCATATGGTTATCTATTCCCTTTGATATTAGCTACCAGAAAATAGTCTAATATATTGCACTAAAATCAATTTAACTATGTAAAATACATTTTTCATTGATTCTGATTTTGCCTAGCCTTTCAGTTCCACCGAAGCATGACTGTTATTTTGCCTGTATAATTGAGAACTCTTATTCTAAAACAAAATTCATTGAATTGGTACCCAAGTGTAACGTAATTAGTAACACAACTACTATAACAGCAAGAACATCTGTGCGTGGTGCAAAATGTCTATTGATGGCATTTATTGCATTTTTTGTCTGTACATAATGTAATATGTACATAACTGAAGGTAAAGTACTTGGGAAGGTTTTTCTATGTGTTATTTTTAGCACTTGAAATTATGTAAAGTCAAGACATTTCATTGTTATATCCAATCAACACTAACTATAATACACAAAAAATACACAAAATTATGTGTACAAGAGCATCTCCAAGTTTTCTATTTTTTTTTTCATTTTATAATTTAGCAAGGGGGATTTTCTAATTGTAATTGCATTGTTTAAAATAAAGTAGGAGGTTCTCATGAGTTTTTCATCTGTGAAGGTTTCCTCAGAAGTTATTCTTCGCCTTGTTAAGGCAAAACCTAGAAGGATGTAGCTGAGAATTTATTTCACATCTGTTTACTATGCAGGGCAGCAAACCATTCGACAACTTCTGTTGAAGAATATCCACAACAGCTTCTTGTAAATCATTCAGATTAAAAGAGTAAAATGACCTTATAGGAGGTTAATAGCACAAATTATAACATTATACAATTCTTCATTTCCTAATGATCAATAATTGATTGTTTCATGATAAACACTGAGATTTCTTAATTTACTTCATTACAAAATGAAAAAAAATCTACACCATCTCAATAACATTTTCCAAGGATAATTAAGTGCAAAAAAGTTCTGGAATAATTGTAAATCTTTGTAATACTTCATAACATGCTATATAATCTTCATAATAGGTCACAGCTCAGTGTTCTGTATTCATTATACTGTCCAATAAACTAAACCACAGATAAACTACCTTGTTTACTCATGGTCAAAAAACAGTCAGTCAGTGGTCATAACCTCCAATTTTCTGTTCTCAGTTCATGCTCCATCACAGATGACTTCATCTATTCAAAGGTAACCTAAGTCATCAGACATATGTGAATTTGACGGATTGATGCACATTTCATTAACCAGATGATGATGAATTTAAGATACAGCTCTATTTTTCTTCAGTTTTAAGAAACATATAGCCTACCTGCATTTGATATGGATTTTTTCTAGTTGTCACTCAGAAAGCAAACCTTTAAATTCTGGTAGTTCCCCTGGTAGGACATTTTGCAGGTTTGTTTGAGTGTGGTCAATTGGTTGGGATGTTTTGCTTTTGCCTTACTCATGTAGTGGTGGGACTAGGGGTAATGGCTTTAAACTGACAGATGGTAGATTTAGATGAGATATTAAAGAGAAATTCTTTAAAATTAGCTTGATGAGACACTGGAACAGGTTGCCCAGAGAAGTTCTGGATGCCACAACCCTGGCATGCTAAAGATGCTCAGCTGGCTGCACTAGCCACAGCATTCTTGTCTAAATACAGAAGAAATCAGTTATGATCATATTAGATGTGTAGAAAATATGGTACACATTTCTTCCTGACATTTATAAGTGATTCATATCTAGAAAATGATTGGGCAGTCGTGACATAGTGTATGATTTTTATCATTAAAAAATCATCTCTTTATTTTAAAGTGTATTTTAATCTGAAGGTATCACTTCAATTTGACTAGAGATTTTTAGACATTTAGTGGAAATTGGTGACAATTTTTGTTACGTTCAGAACTCAAAGGATTTTTTTTGTCTGAAATGAGTTGTTCCGTTGAGCAATGCTATAAAATATTTATCTGGTAAAAATAAACTATTGTGTTCACCAGGACACAATAACTGATTCTTAATATTAGAAGGCCTGATCCCTGAGGCTGATGAATTTTACATTTTATTTGAATCTGATCATATCTACATGACATAAATTATGTCTAAATTCATGTAATGTTTTACTGAAATCAAAATGTATAGGCAAAGGACACGATATCCTCCTTTAACCAAGTTCACCCACTGTTTAATTCCTTTGTCTCGTGGATTTGCACACAGATTTAGTAGAAAGAAACCTAGAGATGATGTTCAGATCCCATGGTAAGGAATAAATCCCATCCTATCTGGAACAAAGTCCTGTTTTACAGTAACTTTTGAAGAATATTGAAAAACAGATTTTGTTTACAGAATGTGAGAAAGAACATTCTGTGATCAGGGCATTTCACCAGAGAGGCGGACATCTATTCAGTTGCTCTAATCTAGATGATTCATATAAAAGAGAATAATTTCAATACGAAATAAGCAACATTTTAGAGGCGAAAAAACCAAACTGAAACTAAAAAGGTTAGTCAACATGCGTGGAATTTAACTTATTTTTGCCATGATATAAGCTAAAATATCAGTTATAGCCTTACCCATAATTACATTCTTTACAAAGATGTTCTTTCTTTCTCCCTTACTGCTTAAGAATTATTGAGTTTAATGCCTTTAACAGTCCCTAGTGCCAGTCTTTCTCTAACTTTTAATTCCTGAGAACTAATAACAGAAAAAAGATCATTACTTTAAAATAAATTCATGTCTGCCCATTAACTGCTTAATGAATAAATGGAAGATTTACAAGTCCATAATCATTTGAATTCTCCTTTGGTTATTCTCAGCATGCTCCTGATAAAAATGATATAACTCCTATACTCCACTGATCATAGCAAAATAGATATATAGCCCTGCACTGAAATGCTATCTGTGCTTCTGTCACTTGTGCAAGGGATCATAATTATATGCTGCACGAAATGAATTAATGGAATAAATGAAGTATGCAGATATCTGTCAGCCCTGACAAACAACTTTGCTGTTCAATTAGCATAACTCCATCCTTTATTAAAGAACTGAGATTACTCATCACAGTTAAACGCTTTATTTATTTAAGATGCTCATTTATAAAACAGGCCTGGAGAAGTATCAATTTATTTTCCTGAAGCCTGTTAGTGACAGAAGCTGTGTGGTTATGTGCAGAAGACAGTTTGTACATGTTTTTAATACTGTGGGCCACGTCTCTAATCTATACTATTTTGTGAGCTGCCTCTTCACCCATTTACATGGTTTGACATTCCCATGGCAACTACTTAACTGCCAACATGGAAAAATACTAGTGGCATATTTAATGCATTTTAACTTAGCAGTAAGCACATCATCCCTTTTGGGGGCGAAATGCAGACAAAGCAGCTGGAGCTTGCAGTGAGGAGTCACAGATCTTACCAGAGTCTGCACAGAAAGAGCAGGCAGAAGCACCTTGTGACTGCTCAAAGTCTCCAAACTCACCAGCAGTTTTTCTATCTGTGCTGCAAAGCTTTGTACAATGCCACTAGCAGATGGTTCCTAGAAAGAAGGACCTGAGGATAATTATAAGCTTGGTGTTGGTACTCACACGGGTTTTGGCCAGGGAGTTCTGCTGTCTGAGAGCGTGCAGAGAGCAGCTCACAGGAGAGGGCTCCACGCAGAGAAACTCTCCCCTGCCTGGAAGCCTCCTGACCCTGCTGCTCTCCACAGAAGCTGCTCCACTCAAAATGGGTTTGAAGCAGCAGTCCTCAAATAAAGGGCAGACTGAAAGAATACACCGAAGCCTTGAGTAAGAGAAAAAAAAAAAAAAAAAAAAAAAAAAAAAAAAATAGATCCATAGGTAAAAAAAAAAAAAAAAAAAAAAAAAAAAAAAAAAAGAAGTCTTGGTCCCTGTAGGAAAGACAAGAAACACAAGAGAGGATATAAACATGACCTTCTATAATTTAAGAATTAGAAATTTAAAAGACTTCAGTGAAACCATGACAATTTTGTCTCATTCCTGATGTCGAGTGGTATGTCTTCAGGTCTGTGTTTTTTGTCTCTCCCTGCCAGTAGCAAACTCAGTGGAGAAGAGGCAAAACAAGCCAAAACAAAATGGCATATAAGGTGGTTTTAAAATAAGGACATAGATCTACATTGAGGTTTCAAGATAGATATCTCAGTAGGGGAAAATTATTTCTGCCCACATTAGAAAACAATTTGTTAAAATAAATTTGAAATAATTTGTAATCATAAATCAAGGATATAAGGCTATTATGAAAAAAGAGAAAATAGAGCTAATTCTTTAATACCAGAAGAGTACTCAAAGACCATCGCTTGCGAAATGTACTGGACCATTCCCATTTCTCTTTATCCTCTGCCGCCACCCGGTGGCCATTTAATTCAAAAGTCTGATAATTGACGTCTTTAGATGCATGATCTACAGACCTTGAAAAGTTGGGAGCTTTAGGAAAAGGCAGACAAAACTTTGGGTGAAACAATCTTTGGGTGAAACAGCATGTTTTCAGACAAGGGATACTAACACCTGGATATTAGTAAGTTAACAGCAGCTTTTGTAAGTTAAGATCATTTAACAAACCACAAAAGAGTGGAGCATGTCAGATCAGTAAAGGAAAGAGTCATTCCTTCAATGTGGAAATTAGGAGTTTACATTAAGAACTTGTGACATTTCCCCTCCAGAGGTAATGGAGAGGCAAAGGACAGTCCAAGACAGCTCCAAAGGCATATTCTTCCATCTTTAAAAGGGATGTCTGAAGTAAATGGGATTAATCAGCATTTTGCTCTGCCTCACTCTGTCCATCGCCTACAAAGCAATCTTCTGAGCACCTGACATTTGGATAATGTCACTTAGAGAGCTCAATCCCATCCTGAGTGACAAGCCAAAACATCAGACCTTTATGGCACATCTGTGTGAGCACATATCTGGCATTCATTTAGTAGTAAGCAAATGTCAGGGAAGAGGAGACTACTCATAATGCAAAACTATTAATATTCTTTTGAGCTGTTAAAAGCATGACATTTTTTAGCACCTGTCCAACTTCAGATAGAAAAAGTTCTATCTCACTTTCAAAGGAGAGACAGCACAATACATGTTCAGTTAAATCAAGGCATCAGGAGTTAAATCAAGGCATCAAGACATCAGGTCTCAGGACTCTGATAATGGAAGACAGCAAAGGCTGCTTTTTTCCAGCTTGAACTTGCAGAAAGGGATTTTGCTGTACTCTGCCATATTTATATTCATGATCACTGCTGCAAGAGAGTAACGGTGGCCAATTGTAACTCTTGCCCATATTTTTGGTCTAGTCTCATTGCTTTGCTGCTTTGACCTATAGGACTATGAAAAGTGGAGGAGATCTTAGGAATAATTGGCTTCTCCCTGCCAAAGGAGGATGCTGACCACAAAAATGCATAGTGGAAGTACCTATGCATTTCCAGTTGTCAACCAAAATTTCTCCTCAGTCAAATAGAGTATATCTGCTTGCTTCCTTTGCATATGTCTGTAAGTATATGTTTCAAAGACACTAATGGCGAATGAAGGAACAGCTGAAAGTATTCTTCTTGAAAGACAGAAAAATATCTCCACACATAGATTCAAGGGCCTCAGTTTGGACAAAATTATTTTGATAGAGAAAAGTAACTGGTGCTCCTGTAAATAATGAGTTGAAAGTTCATTCCAGGGCAGCTTCTATTATCACAGATCCAGCATGAAAAATAATTAATCACAAAGGGGGAAAAGGAGAGAAAATGCTAGAGAAAAAGATTAGCTTTTTACTACTTTAAAAGAAGGAGAAAACTGGGTGATTCCTTTAGAGTAAAGAAAGAAGCAAAGAGATAGGTGACACCTTTGGGTTGGGAAACTGGGCTGAAGCTCAACTGGCTTAGACAACACACCATTATCCACCATGTTTGATGGTGGCAGCAGAGGATGAAAAACACTGCCTACACAGTAATGAGTGTTCTACACTATTCACATCCCCAGCCATGCCTGAAAGGCATCAGAGTTGGTTTCTTTGGGATTCACTGATGAGAAGACACTCAATGTGTGACAGAAAACAAAACTGGTATGGAGCATTAACAAGTCACAAGTCACTACAAGCTTCAATGACATGCTAAGGTTGATAGGAGACGATCTCCTAGCTATGGTTAATCTGGATTCAGATTAATAATACAACACAGCAGGAAAATTGCTTTCATGACTTACTGGCATTCTAGTAAATGGATACACAGGAATCCTGCTCTGGTAGGAAATAGGAAATGTGCCCCACACAGTCTTGGGGAGAAATCTGGGTTCTTTTCTTTACCCTTTAGTTTTGCCTCTAGCTGTATACAGGTCCTCCCTTTGCTTCTCCCCTGTGCTATGTGCTAATCTGTTCTCTGGTTCCTACTTTTGCCAGTTCTTTCCTTGACAGTTATTTTTCATGTTCAATTTGCAACGGCACCATCTGTCTGTCAAGGAACTTCCCTTCCCCTCTCATGCTGTGTAGGAGCAACTATCCTAATATCTACCATTTAGGGAAACAAAGACTTAGTTTGGAGTTCCTCCAGAGTTTTCTCAGTAATATTATGAAAAAAACCCATTCAGTCTTGATGACCTTCTGTTTATCATGCTACTCCTAGTCACAGTTCTTTAGAGTGAATCCTAATAAAGACTAATGTGCCTGCATGACTGATTCCTATTTGGATTAGGCTGAATTGCCATTGTCAGACACATAATCTGAAAAACTGAAGTACCTGGAGCAGCTGTGAAGGCTGATGTGGAAAAAAATTACCAGACTAAGCAGTAAGAAAACTTTTTCTTTGCACACCACTAGCTAAGGTTAATTTCTGCAGCATATAAAGCTATGTCAGTTCTTATAGATCACACAGGAGAAAGGATACTTTTGTAATCTTGTTAGTGTAGAAACTCAAATGTTAAACCTAGAAGAAAAATGTTTTCTTCTTCTGGTGAGATACTAGTTATTTTAAATATTTCAGTTATCAGAACTTGATTCTATTTTTAACATTCTTTTATATAATTTGCCATATCATGTTGTGAATCCTGATTTAGGATCCTACTGACTATGTCAATTTGTCACGAATGAGTGATTTAGATTGCTCAAATAATCATTGTCAGAGGTAATAGCAAAAGTAGTTTTCTGGTGTCTTATGAGAATAAAATGTCTCAGCAGGTTAGCTGGATTTATATAACAGTGCCACAGATCATTTCTTCCTAGGAGCTTGTCACTTTTACATAAAGCAAGGACTCTTCAGGCACGGAATGAGTATGTGAAGGATTTTTTAAAGTACTATAATTTTTCATTAAAAGATATATATATATATATCAAAAGCAATCAGCTATGAAAAAAAATAACATCAAACAAAAACACTCCCTGTGAAGTTTGGCCCAACCTCCCTCCCTTAATTTGGTTTTAATTTGCATCATTAACTTCAAAAATTGTGTGCATTAAAAATGCCTTGTTTAACATTCACATAATAGGTCTATGCAATCATTTTCTGCAATAAGATATTTGCGTTTGTGATATCACACAATTTTTTTGTACAGCTTGCTTTACTGCTAATCACCATAACATCTGAGTGTCTCCTAATCCTTGCATTGCTTGGATGCACAACTGAAAAGTAGTGAAATACTATTTTTCAGGTTTTTCTGATGATGACAGAAGCAAAGAATATTTACCCTGTTAACAGTCTTTTTTCTGTCACTGTTCACGCTGTTGCATGTGCTGATTTTTCTGCTAACAATACATTCCAAAAGGTATAATAGTCAGAAAAACTACTTTGAATGAAAAAGTAACAAAGAAGTCATTTAAATATACACTCACAAAAAATCATTCCCATTAGACAGTGAAGAGAGATAGGGAGAGTGAGTTAAGGGTGAAATTACTGATGCCTTAAAATGCTAATATAATTTTTTTGCTCATATATATTCAGTTTAGGTGAAAGAATGCTATCAAAGCTGCAGGGCACTGTGCAGTTACTCAAAAGAGACTAAGTAGGCCAAAGGAGAATTTGTAAATATTTTTGAGCTAATACATAGAAGTCTTAATATAAATTTAGAAGAATAAAAGCACACGGATCTATCTCAGTACAGATATCACTAATATCAACACTTTACAAAAATATTGTTAAAAAGTCCAAATAATTCTGGAAAATATAGAAGGTAACAGCATAGAGTACAAATCAGCTTTTTTAACTTCTACTGATTTGATCTACACCCTTTAAAAGATATGAAAAAAATTAGTCTCTAAGGACCACACACAAAATAGAACTGCAGCAGGGAATTTAAAATTAGTCTTGCATGGATTTTGCAACCTTCCATGCTCAGCTGCTGTCTGGCCCTAAGGGTCTTTTTCTTCTCTAAGCATTTCAGTCCATTTATGTTCTAGTTTTCCAGAATTTTTCCAGCTGCACTTGTCTTCATAACGCTGAGCAATTTCATGATTGCCTTATGCCTACATCAAGAAAAGATATCCCTCTTCCTGTTATCAGCAGAGGGATTCCTTCTGTCTGGCAATCTCAGCACAACCTTGCCCTACAAATGTCTTCATGAAGGACTGCAGCCAGGAAGGCTGGCACCTCTTTTCATTGGTAAGGCACTGGAACAGCCTGCCCAAAACAGTGGTGGACACCTCATTCCTGGAACTGTTCAGGTTGGATGGGACTCTGAGCAACCTGCTCCAGAGAAACATGTCCCTGCCCATGGTGGTAGGGTCGGAACTAGGTGACCTTTAAGGTCCCTTCCAACCCTAACCATTATACAATTCTGTGAACTTTTTAACTGCACCTCATGTCTTTAGAGTATGACATCGGAGCAAATTCTTTCCATTGTCTGGGAGCAGCAACAGATAGGCAGCTTCCTGAATAGCCATGTGGCAATTTGGGATTCCACTTTGAGGGACAACTGTCTGCAATAATACTCAACTACGCCGGGGGTAAGTCTGTTCTTGGAGACTAGATCTCAAACTGCTTCATCAAATGATGTGAAGCTACTCTTAACACAGGTATTGCAAAGCGCTTCAAAGCAAGCTAAACCTTGCTAACGTTTCTCTTCTACATTATATTTTACAGAGGCTATAGGAGCACTTGCAAAAAAGTTTTCCTATTAGCACCATAACTGGGAAGGAAGGAACAGGCTGACAGATGTGTCTGCTCCTAAATCATCCTATTGGCCATACAATGTCATATTTGTTGTAAGTCAGCTGCTGCTGTAGAGAAGTCCTTTTTTTTTTTTTTTTTAAGGAAGGAATAGCACTCTCCTCTCCACAATTAATGGCAAGAGACTAAAAATATCAGTGTCATATATTCACTAGTAAATTATTCACTTCTTCAGGAACATCAGTCGCTGAGCAATCTGCAATTTCTCTGGAGCCTCAGAGAAAAAGGATCTGCTCAGCTGGAATGAGTGCAGCAGGCAGCTGTCTCATATTGATCTGCATTGTCTCAATATCTAACTAAGCACCTCACAGTGCTATTTTTTAGTTCCTGTACTTTGGGGCTATTGCCATAAAATCACTACTTAAACATACTTAGTGACAAAGATGTATTCAGATGGAAGACAGGTAACAGAGAGGTCTGTAATCTCCCTTGTAAGATTCATTTAGTAAATGGGGATCACCTCACTCTAGATGCATTAAAATCAGTCACAGTACAGGCAGCGTGATAGGACATTTCACCTCCAAAATAGGATCAGAATGGGATATACACAAGACTTGAATATGTAGGCACATGGCAAAATTATAGACATTCACTAAGAAAATGCCATGAGAGGTAAGGATCTTTCAAAGCATGGTGATAGCTCCACTACAGGTCTGTAGCCTTAATAGGATAGAAACTTCTTCCTGCAATAAAACTCCAATCTTTCTGATTTAAAAATCCCCTTATAAAATATAAGAAGGCTGAATACAATAGTTTTGACTTTAAAAGAAGATTTTAAAGTTCTTTCATTTGTTAGCTCTCCCAGTAATGCTTGGTTAAACAGGAGTGAGCACAAAAAAGAAGAAAAGAACCATTTCATTTCAAAAGATACACACTTTGTCAGAATGTGATGTTACACAACGCCGTGTTCCAGTGGATGGACTGGCTGGAACACACTTTGCCTTGGGAGTTTCTAAAGTGAACAGAGAACACAGGTGTTTTCATCTGAAAAGAATTCAATCACGTGTTAAGTAATACCTTCAGAAGAAAGGTTGACAGCTCTTCTGAGAGACAAATATCTGTAGAGGGGTATCAGTCCCACCTCATCTTTTTTTTTTTTTAGACTTGATAACATATAATTTATTCTTCAGTTTATTTAAAGGGAGAGTGTTAAGATCCTGCAAAGGCCCATGAAAGGACAGTCATCAATTAGCTATGTTAAACACAAATTATAGGTCTTATGTACTTCCAAACCAGATGGCTCTGGGACCATGCAAGCACTGTTGTCAGTTTTGTCCTGTTAATACATTCCTTCCTGCAGCCTCTTCTGACAGCCTGGTCCTGTGGTTCAGCTGGTGTTGGTGATCCCAAGCTGTTCTGAGAGTCTACCTTTCTGAACACTTCGTATTTATTTCTATAGCTTGGGGATGATGTGTCAGGAAACACAGGAAATGCAGGATCTGCATAGCACATCGTGAAAGGAAAGGTGCACACAAGGTTGAGTGTTAACAGGCACAACCAGAAAAAATTGAAAAGCTGCAGAAATAGAGGTTTGCATGTGGTTTCATCATAGTCCTGAGAGAATTGCTGGAGTTCTCTTGTGTATCTTTGTCTCCTTACACTCAATATGGCTAAACAGTCAATATGGCCCACATCATAGTGTTATTTTCTTTAGTAAACAAGGACTGGCACTTCCTCTGACTTTTGTTCTTCCTCTAGGAAATTTTTCATGTGTCAGTAAGTAAGCAGGAGACTGGACTAGAGACCTCAATTTTCAGTTGACCAGGACCCCCAGGTCCCTTTTCACAGCACTGCCTCCAGTGTCTCATTCCCCAGTCTGTATGTACACCCATGGATGCCCCACCCTTTTCCTGTGCTTTTGGGGTCTTCCTTCTTGCCCTTCTGCAAAATCAGAACAACGTTCATCAGCTTCTACTCACCTGGGACCTCTCTGGGTTCCCAAAACCTCTCAAAACTCGTCCAGAGAGGTTTTGCAATGACATCAGCTAGCTCTTTGAGGGTTCCTGGATGAATAAGGCCCCATAGATTTTTAGGGATCCAGCTGGAGCAGCAGACCCCCCATAATTTCAGGGATGACTGGGAGTTGATCATTCTCTCAGCCATGGTCCTCCAGCTCAGGGCACTGAGACGCCCTGGGTCCATCATCCATGTCAAAGACAGGTAAAGAATGCATTAAACATGTCTGCCTTGCCCACATCCCTGTTTGAGAGGTGACCATCCTGTAATGGGCTGTTGTTATTTTTACACTGCCTATTGCCACACGTAGATTTGAAAAAACTCTTTTTATTGTCCCACACAGTTCTGGCCAGCTTCAACTCCAGCTGAGCTTTGGCCACACAAATTTTCTCCCTACAGTGGCAAGCAGATTGTCTTCCTATGTCACCTGACCTTGCTTCCACTGGGCATACATCTTCCTTTTTCACCTTATTTTCAAGAAAAGATCCTTGTTCAGCCAAGTCAGCCTTCTGCCTAGTCTGCTTGATTTCTGACGTTTGGGAATTGCTGCTCCTGTGCCCTTGGGAGGTGATGCTTAAAAACTGAACAGCACTGATGGACCCCAGCACCTGCAAAAATGCTTTCCCAGGGGACCATGCTCCCTAATTCCCTGAGCAGCCTGAAGTCTGCTCTCCTCATGTCCAGAGCCCAAGTTTTGCTGGCACTTTTCTTCCTGTCAACAGAGCTTTTAAGCTTGTTTTTTTTGTGGTCACTATGGCAAAGACAGCCAATTTCCACTTGGCTCAGGAGATCCTCTCTGTTGACAAGCAGTAGATCAGGAGGGCATCTTTCTAAGTCGGCTCCCTTAAAGTAAAGTTGTCATCCAGGTCTTTTAGGAATCTTCTGGCCTGGGTTGTACCAGCTGTGTGATGCTCCCAGTTAATTTCTGGCAAGTTGAAGTCCTCCATAAGGACAAGGACAGTTGACTTGAACGCCTACCTTAGTTCCTCAAAGAATAACTCATTGGCGTCACCGTCCTGGCTGGAGGTCTGTAGTACACTCCCACGATGACATCCACAGTATTTGTTTGTCTCTTGACTCTTACCCAGAGGCTCTCAACTGTGCCATTGCCAACTGTGAGCTCCATGCATCTTGTTCCTACTCTGACAACCCATCCTTTAAATCAACAAATGAAAAATGTCACTGCTGATATTTTGAAAGTAAAAAGAAAGAGACACATGCAAAGTCAAAATAAAGCCCATGTTGTCAGAGCCCTTCTGCTTCAATGTCTTGCCCAGTTTGAAATGATGTGCAGTTACCAGAGAGCAACAGCAATGGTGGAGGTTGTGGGAACATAAATAGCAGAATAACTAAATACACAGACATATCTATATATACATATCACAAAAAAATACAGAGGTAAAAGAAGATAGCAAGAAATAAAAATAAATACTTTCTTTAAAAGAGATATGCCAAGCTTAATCAAAGAAGAAATTTAAATTTTGGAAGTATTCATTATGATATGGTTGCTAGTTGTTTTGTTTGGTTGGGTTTTTTTATTAAGGAATTATGCCCTAAAACCCTAAAACTATGCTTATTTTCATCAGTTCTATGAATGTTAACAACTTGAAGGGAAATTTCCTTTCAGTCAGTTTAACAGATACATTGCAGAAAAATTGTATTGCAGGAAGTGTTTCTCATTATCATCAGGCTCACTGTTTCAATAAAGTGAAAATTCTACCATTTTTTTCGTGCCTTAGACTAAGATCAAGTTCTTGAAACATTTCCATACTGCTGCTTTAGGCAGTGAAATCTCTCATCCCTGCCCACCACAAACACAACACAGGACGGCTTATAAGCAGGTTTTTTGTAATCTACCTATACATATACCTATAATTATTCTTTGAGATATATCATGTCTAGTGCATGCTAGGTTCACGTCAGTTAAATGTCTCTGTGCCTTTCCAAGAAGACACAAGTCTCCTTAAATGGCTTACCTAAGATCAAAGTAACACACATGTAAACCTGCCCACACCTCCCTATTCTTAAGTGCCAGTTGTATCTATTCTGTTAAATGTTTCCAAAAAAAGTAACTAAAGCCCCCTCAACGGCACTTCGAGAAAAACATGCCTTTAGAGAGGGTGTTGAATTTGTCTTATGCTTTTCTACACGGATGTGGAAAAATATTTTTCATTAAGCCATCTCTCAAAATATTCATTTGTAGAGTTATTTCTTTTTCTTTATTTTACAGATTTGTGTTGATAATTACACCTTATATTTACCTATGTAATCAATAAATAAGACTCAGACTGTTGGTTCTGTTGCTGCTGTGAGCTTGCCACTGTGTCAAACGGCGAGACTGTCTTGCTGCATTTTTAGCTCTGCAACCAGAGTTAAATGAAGGTTCCTTGAGACAAGAGTTAGAAGTGCGCTTTCAACTCAGTCCTGTATTCACTTGAGAGTTACCCTTTCCTGATATTCCTTTGTGTCTGTGTTGTTTGTGGTTTTGTTGTTTCTATTTCTTCCATGCATCCTTCTGCCCTGTCCATTCCTTTCTTCTGTTTCCCTTACAATTTATGATGATACCTCAAGAACATGCATAGATTCCACTCTCTTCTACCAAAATACAACCCAACCTGTCTGTCAAATAATCAGATAAATCAGACAATTCTCTTTCCTTCTGGGAACTCATAAAGAATGATGTAAAGTTACTACTTATCCTCAGTGGAACATCCGCCAGAGTGAGATCAGCCAGAGAATTCAGTTCTCTCCTTTCTATCTATTCAGAACAGTTTCTGTACAAAGCAGGCTTTCCACCTAAACTTTAGATTTCTAGAGACTTTTGTTAATTTTCAGTCCAGTGCTATTTTCTGAAAGCTGAGTAACTGAGCAAGGCTTTTTGTTCTCTGTAGGTTCTGGAGCATGTGCATTTTGGACTCAGAGTTTTTTAGACTGTGCAGATGGAACCATTGCTTCAGATGTTTGTGTTTATAAATAAAACTGAACAGAGAAACAATAATACCCTTTTGGAACAGGGCTTATTAGCATTTTGATGGCTTCTTTATCCTGGGAATAGCCTTTGCTTTTGGCTTCTTCCTTCTATTCTCCATCCTGAATCTGTCATCTTTCTCCAATAATTAGAATTTATACTAAGCAATCAAGTCCTAAGTTGTCAAGGCAAAAAAAGAGTAAAAATTAATTATATCATGTTCTCCCTGTGGATAAGAATAGCATATATTTGCTTTATAAATCATGTTTTAAAAATGCAGATTACCAGGAACATCAGATTGGGAAGAGTGCATTAAAAGCTCAAAAAATTCAGTTTTTCTAAAGCCATAAGTAATTTTATATAGGAATAACCCTAATGAAGGGAGGGGTGCAAAATCCCTAAGTGAAATAAAAACTAATAGCAATGCTTTATGACAGAAGTTAGACTTGTAAATGAATGAGGCAGCACTCGCCAAGCCACAACCATGATAGGTCTGCAACCAATAATAAACACGCTTAGATTCCTGATTCCAAGTTTGTGATATATGGCTTTCAAAGCAATAGTGAATCTATTACACTAATGGAGTTGATGCAATATTATTCTACTAATATTTCTGTTATTATACAAATTAATCATGATAATGTGAAGTTATTCACTCTTATTCAGTATCTTCAGAAGTAGTTAGGCTAATGTTAGGTATTTCTGCCTCTCATTCTATTTTATTCAGTCCAGTAAAAATTATTTTTAGGGATAACTTTATACTTCCGTGTGTTTCTTTAACAAAGGAAATATACTTTTTTAAACAATTCAACATAGATTAGCAGGTGTTAGAGGCAGAATAAGTAGGGCAAATTAAAGTGTTTTCAAACAAAAGTCAGGAGTTCCAAAATCACCTCACATTTAGAAAAGGCACAATCCTACAAGGAACAATACTAAAACTCACTTTTATTGTTCCAGTTTTTAAGGTTCCAAATGCAGCTACTCTGACACAGCAGATAGAAAGCCTCCAAGTTTTCCCTTGTAGCACACTCTATATGACTTCAGAAACAGATAGCACTTTGCTGAAAATTGAAATAGCTTAAGCAGTGGAAAAGCAGCATAATTAACACCACTTTGAAGACCTACTCTCACACCTTGTTTCTGAATTTACTGATTTCTCAGAACCTCAGGTCTCGTTGACAGAGTAAAATAGACTTTCACAAAATACTAAGAAAACAAATAAATATATTCTAGAAACTGGAACTCTGGTGTTTTAATCCCAGTGCTAATATTTATCTCTGCTACAGCTCCAGGTGAGCAGGTTTGTCTTACAGAGCTTTGAGGAGCAGGGGAAGCCAAGGGATATGGTGAAATACTGATTTTTAATAGCTTAGTTGTTCTTCTTAATGAAGTTGTTGATTGACTTGGTTCAGTACTTCAAAGCTTTGCTGTACCACACACAGCATTTTTCCCCTAACAGAACACAGTGGTTATGCTTAACCTTTCTTTTTTTCCTTCTGTTAATTAACACAGAGTTATTTTTCTTTTTCACATCCATGATAGCCATTTTCACTTTGCTAGGGATAACACTTAGATAGAACAGTTTAGCAGTGTGGCCCTTAAGACATACAAAAGTATAACTGAAAAGAAATTAAAACCTCCAGAAATATCAAGAAAGAATTAGTCATGGAGTGTTATCTAACATTTACAATCAATCTTAATGGAATTTAGTTACCTGATTTTAATATTTCCTCACTAAAAATCTTTAATATTTTTTTAAGTGCATTATTTTATGCCAGGATCTGAAAATATTTTTGTCTAGAAATTCTTACAACTCTACTTCTAAGTCCTTCTCAGCTACTCCTTTTGACTTGGAAGTGTACATGGGGACTGCACACGTGAAACCTGTATCCGTGTCTCTGTCTTCTGTCCAGTTCTTGGGCTGTCTGTCACTGTCAGCAACAAACAGCCTCACACGGAGGACTCACACAACTTCAAAGTGCAGTCTTTATCTTCCGAGGAAAAACATACGCAACAGACACTATGAAAAACATATATGAATTATGGCAATTCATTAAAAATTTACAAAAAACAGCCTTCAGGAAACAAGTTGCATGCATTGGAAAGGGTGAGAGAAGACAGAAGGCAGTGAGCAGCTGAAATGAGGAACTGCTGGAGGAGCGGGGATTCCGGCAGTCGGCATGGGAGCCCCAGTGGGTAAGCGGAGAGCCAGAAGACATAGAAGCAAAGAGCCAGAAGACACAGAAGCCCTGCCTTGCTATGCAGAATCACATTAATCTGTAGTGTTAGTTGTCAAATGACTACTCTGTGTTTGGCAAATGTCTATTACGTGAATAATGCTCTGTGACTAGGCAGCATGTAATATACGCAACTACACAGAGGTTAGTCATGATTTATGGGGTACAGTCCCAATACAAACTCAAATATTTTCTAGATGCACACAACATCTGTAAGAATTAGTAAAGTTTATGTGTTGTACCAAGCCTAAATTATTTATTAATGGCAAGATAAAAATCCAAAGAAAGCAACAGAAGCATTAGATATACTTGAAAATTTAATTGGAGAATATAAAGAATAGATGCCAAGCCATCAAAGAAACGAATTCTTCTCCAATTCTCATATCTTATTTTCATTAATTAAAAAACGTAACTGTTTATATGCATTCTCTGTTTGTTATTTAACATCAATACATGCTTCCGTCTTGAGAGACGTGCTCTCAACCAAGAAGTTTTGTATGTACTGCAGTTTGACTACACACACAAAAAAGGGTAGGATACAAAGTGACTTCTACCCTCTATCTGTGCCATCTTGTGGACTCTTTTTATCCCTGTGTATTCAGTGTGCTAGCCAATAGTATGAAACATTCTGTTTGTGTGGGGTATTTTGTTTGTGGGTGGTTTGGATTTTTTTCCCCAAAAGAGAAGCAGCATTGCTCTGCATTTATTGCTATTTTTAAAAATTATGAATGGAACATTTTCATTTTTGCTTTTAAAAAGTAGGATTGTGCAGCAACACTTGTATATATGAAGGCTGAATTGCAGACCAGGCACAAGGGTTGCTGACTGCACAACAGTCCCCTGGGAAGTGTTGGAATGTCTTTGGCTGCTCAGCACTGAACTTGTTACTATTCAGGCAGTTCACATTCAGGAACTGATGTTCCAGCCATATCCTTTGGAGAGAAAGCATGAAAGTCCCATTGCCTCTATCTCTAAGCTCTGATTTATTACTACGGCTGGCATTAGACCCCAATTCTTCCATTCCTTGTCTGGCTTTGTGCTATTCTTTGATTCTAGGGGCTGTCTCCTCTAGCATTTTTCTACAGTTCAACCTCTTCTGAATTCCTGAAAGGGGTCATCAGTGCCTTGTTCTGCCAAAAATCTTAATGGTGTTAAGAGATGCAATTCACTTGCAAAATATTTCCTAGTCAGCTGCTGAGTCCAGCCAAAAGGAAAACTAATGAGACAGTTGCCCTGTGGATCTCCTATGCAAAGTTACCCCATTATCACCAAGAGAAGGAAAGAAAATGGGAAGACACCACTGAAATATCCATCACTAGTCATTGTCTTTGCCCACAGGGCAGGGCTTAGGAATGTAAATACTGAATTCGGGACAGTTTTGGACATCAGAAACTTAAAAGAAAGGCAGTAAAATTAGGATTCATTATTTTTAAGACCAGGCATTGTGGTTTTGTCCAACATCACCTAACAAAATCTCCAGAAAATTTATTTGTTCTTTGTGCAGGATGTACAACTGAGTTCCACATCTAAGCAGAGCTGATTTAGGTGGTAAGTTGTGAAATTTGTCATCCTGCTTTCACAAAGTGCAATTTATGTATTTTCTACTTTTATCTCAGGGAATATTAAAGCTCTTGAAAGAGCCATGGCTTTATTCACACAGTCTTTTGAAGATATAGGAAAGCTTAGTATAAAAGTGTCTCAAAGGAATATGTTTTAAGGTAGCAGGTGTTCAGAGTACTAAACTTATTATGTGATTTCTATTTGAATTAGACTGCAGCATGGTGAAGTGCAGGTGCTACAGGTGTTTCCTGAATGTTAAATTGAAGTGTGCTGAGAAATTTAAGGAGTTGAGCCGAGTTAAATTCAGACTGAATTCAGAATTTCTTTTTAAAGCTTTACTGTATGTTGGATGGTTACTTAAACAGATTTCCTTTTGCATTCTTCAATTGCATAAAGTTGGTATCAGGCATTTGAAGATGTTACAGGTTATATTTCAGTAATTAATTACACTAGAATCTTCACACACTGAGAAATGTGTTTCATATTTTCCTATTTATTTCATCCCATCTCACACAAGTTCTTGCTATTGTAACAGGAAAAGAAGAAAGATGATTACTTCAGTCACCCAGAAAGTATCAGTAGATGGTAATAGAAAACTTTTTCCAAGTACTGGGGAAGGGAAAAAGACATGTTGCTGCTCAGCTTCTAAGCTGCTAAGCGAGCTCCTTGTGAACTGCTGATATAGACTATGGGACAGCCGTTGAACAACAAAAATTATGTTTCATATAATTAATGCATTTTTGTGCCTATCAAGTATCAAGTTCTGTGTTTCTTCTGTAAATAATTGGTTTTTACTGGAACATTAGATCAGATTTTTTAGAATTTTGTTTTTATCTGCAATTACAACTCAATGTGAAATGAAACAAAAGAAGCCATATGATTAAATAGAACCAAGCTGTTACATTTAATGCTTTGGAAATATGTGTATCATCTGTCACTGTATAAAAAAACTGTTATGAAAAGATATGTTCTCCTCAAACTGTATGCTCTGAATAAACACAAAGGATTTGAAGTTTAAGAAAGAATACCTATCATGGTTAAAAATTATCTTTTATTGTTAGGAAGTTCATAATGAAGTAAAGTAGGAACACAATAAATAATCTCCACCACTGAAGAGAAGCAGGATTTGAATCTGTGATTTTCACTGAAGGATAGATTTATTTCAATAAAGGCAATAAAATCCCATCAATCTATTCCAGATTACTACTCCTTGCAAACCTAGTTATGCTTACAAATGTACTTCATATTTTCTAAGCATTTTGCAATTGGGTTTACCAGGGATATGATTCTACAGTCTTTTTTTGCACCAAGTTCTTACTCTGTACAGAAAGATTTTAAACTCAATGTCTTATAGAAGTGGATTTACTTTGAATATTGATGGAAACTGGCATATAGTTTCCTATGTATCATGTTGTTTCTCTCATAAAAGGACACATGATTTAGGTAGCTATTTTGATTATATTTAGATTATATAATAATGGTTATATACATATTAGAACATGTATTGATTATTGGCATATTATTCATTTTGTTCAATTTTCTCAATGCTTCCTTTTTTTTATCCCCCTGGCTATTATTTTCAGAATACTTGAGTAAGAAAAACAAATGGATGCAAGAAGAAAAGACATGATGCAAAAGATACAGAAATGGAGAAACAATGAACAGTGGGTGATGGAGGTGAAAGACTAAAGCTCAATTTAAATCTTTTAAAGGAGGCAGTGAGGCTGGCATTGAGCCGACTCACGGAGACAACAAAGGCAACAAAACTCCGGAATACTAATAAAATATTAAGCCGAACATAGTTCTTTTCATCAAGTCACTCACTTAGGAGACAAACGAACACAGATCACATGTTGGATTTGCTAGAAAAATAAGATCTTAACTGTAAGTAGATCTTGGCAAGTTTGGATGTAAAAGCTAAAATGGTGGATAAAGATCAACCTCTTCCTAAGGACTGCAGCATGCTGTCGTCATGTGCTTAGCTGCATCCTCCTGGCTCTCTGAGGAGCCTGAAAGACAAATGAAGGCAGCCTTTTCACTTACCAGTTTCATTCAGAAACTGTCTTCTACAGTTTCCATGGGACAACAAATCAGTGTTTTTGCTATGGCCTTTATTCTTTCTCTCAAAAGGAAAATTTTTACTGATTTGAGTAAGATTTGCCTTGAGTCAGTACAAAACCAAGCTTTTATTAATGTGTTTTGTTAATCAAATTCAACTGCAAGAGTTGTCATTTCAAGTAGATGTAGGAGTTTCACCAAAATTCTTCATAAACACTGTGCTCGCCGAACACCAAACTCTAAATCCTTTAGCCAAGTGACTGGGAATCTGTTGACAGTATAGGAAGCTCATGCTGAAATTTGCTCACTGCCTCAGCTGGAGAGAACTGAGATGGCAGTATTATGAACGCATTACAGCAAGGAGAAAAGGCAGGGGTTTCACGCCTTGGTCGCCAGGCTAAAGGTGGAGCAAACACTTCTGGAAGTTGATATGAGGCTCAGGACCCAAGAAGCTCCAGTTTTATTTCCAAAAGACAGGTGTGTTGAGCTTGGTGACAGTTATTGTGAGTCTTTGATCTGTTGCAAAACAAGTACGAAGCCTGGAATGTCACAAGTGGATCCAAACTAGAATTGCCATCGTCTGGCCTGATCTAACCGTTCAGTTCTTCTTCCCTGATGGGCAGAGATTCAGGATGGGAAACTGAAGAGCTTCATCCCCAACTAACAAATACAAAAGCATCTTCAAACAGCATAAAAGACATATTTAAATAACATGGCAGAGCCCAGTATCACACAGTTGGATGATGTGTGGCAATATTTTTTTTCTATACAAGAATTTCAAGAAAGAAGAGAAGGAGCAGAGATATTAACAAGTACTCAGTGTTGGCTCAATCCTATTCCCATGAAGGTTGACATAAGTTTTTCAGTTAAAATAAAACACTTTAAGTGAATGCTTTGAATATCTACCCAAAGTGCCTGGTGAGACGGAAGCAAGGAGGACTAGTATATTATTTTCAGTGTATTTATATACTGAAGTGAATAACATTTTATTGGTATAGGCTTCTACATTCAACATACTGTATAATTTTTTCAGGGGAGTACATTTAGTGGTAGTATATATTTGCTTATACTTTCATTGCTGCCTGAGAACGTATTGCTGAAGTTGAACTGTCAACAGGACAACAGGAACAATTCCCATAAATCATTTCAAACCCAAAGAACAGATGGCATTGAGAAGCAGCATCACAGCCTGCTGTTCCCTGAGGTTTGAGGAAGGTCCGGTAGCTCTCCATGGAAAGCAATTTTATTTTGTTCTCTTCATCCGTGGCTACAATTCCATATT
Source organism: Atrichornis clamosus (assembly GCA_013400975.1). NCBI lineage: Eukaryota > Metazoa > Chordata > Aves > Passeriformes > Menuridae > Atrichornis > Atrichornis clamosus. The sequence goes on from WBMZ01002789.1 coordinate 116,360, forward strand.
TAAAAACACCTGGCCACAACCTTGGTTAATTTCATTCAATGATGAATATCAGTCAGACCTGGAAACCAGAGGCAAAAATCTCTTTATGTAATGGATAGTATTATTAGTATTTTTTCTGGCATTAAATTAAGGGTTAACTGTTCAAGTGTTCTCTGTATCCTATCATAGGTCAAATCATGGTATTTAGAATACCACATTAACACCTACTGCTATAAGGAACAGCAACAATAACAAAATCTGTACAATTGCCTTTTTGAAACTGATTAACTATCACTGGAGAAACCTTATTCCAAATTCTTAGTTTTATTTACTGGGGAAAGTGCAAAATATAGGAAAAACTGAGAAGAGGGATCTTATACCCTGATTATCTGTATTTTGCATCTCTTTCATAAGAAGTGTCATCTGTTTTACTGAAATGAAGTGCTTATTCTTGTCTTCAAAAATATAAAACCTGGGGGAGTGGTTAATTTATACTTCAGAAGTCAGCGATGGAATGAGAACGCATTTTTCAGATTAATTTCCTTTAATTACTCACAGCTGGTGTAGAGATTAGCATCACACATCTCTCTATAGATTAGCTAACCCCTTATAATGTGCCTTTCTATATGTATATGAAGGGAAAGTGAAATTACCATCAACATCTATATAAGAGTAATTGTACCTTTGGGCACAAGATCTGATGTAAGAGTCTTAAAAGGTATTTCATCTATTTTTTTATGAGTTTGGGAATTTTTAAAGTTTTGCTGGTTATATCAAAAACTTGATAAAAATTCTTTCCTAATCCTCTGTCTTTCAATGTGATTATTTAAGCAATATCCCTAACATTTCAGTAATTAAGGAAGGAAACATCTCTAGTGATTTGCAGTACAGCCCTTATAGACAAGAGAGCAGAAAAGCTATCTCTTTCTGTCACTTCTGTGCTGAGTCTTTAGTTTCATTCAACACTTTCCGTGAAATAGGTTTTAGAAATCAGCTGAATTTCCCTGATGTACTATATCAGCTACCAGACAGAACTGCAAAGAATTGATCAGATGAAAGTAAATGAAAATTAAGAGAGTACAAGAACCCAGCTGGGATATATCTATTATTTCTCTTGCACAACAGAATCTGTTCTATGTTACTTTTTAATACATTTCTGGGACAGAATTTCTTTCTGTAATATCAGAGAGGATAGTGCAGACTTTCTCCAGGAACTTAAAAAAAGAAAGAAAAGCCTTTTACATTCATCTTTTATGGAACATGAACAGAATGTACAGATCACAATAGCCAAAAATAGCACATCCTGCTGAAGAAATATGTAATTTTCATCCTACACATATGTCACTTTCAAACCAGAGAGAAAATCTTCATGGAAGAACACCAGATTGTTTCAACTGATGTCTTCTCGGAGAGCTGCACTTTAAGGAAAAACCTCAAACAACATTTACTTAACAACACCACCCTCGATAGCTAACAAAACTCGCCTGCAATACAGAAGAGCAACAAGAAACAGAGTATGATCATTACGAAATTACATGAATACAAAACAGTGGGAAAGTTATTTTAAAAGGAGTTGGTACTTTTCATGTATTGGCTCTTTAACTTTCACTGGGAAAGCAGATGGCCTACATAACTGGTAGGAGGCAAAGGAAATGGAAGGCATATTGGATAGGCTTGGACAACAGCCAAAGTAAAAATTGTAAATTTGATACCATAGAGTTGAAATGCAGTACATTTATAGCAATCACTTTAAAATATCTAGCTGATGGCCTGTCTTAGCCTTGATTTCAAGACCTGGAACATTGTAGGCAATAGATCAAACCAGGTGTATGGTTGTGATAGCAACAGTGGACATGCACTTTTCAGCTGACGTTTTCTTCTTGACTAGAGTCTCCAACCCACTGACTTTCACACCAAGGTGAAATATCTTGGCTTAGTGCAGAAGGCACAATTTCTGGAATACAGTACTCTTGTGAAGATATTAAATATTGGTAGCAGTGCTGTACAGATGGTCTTCAGAAAAGAAACAATGGATAATCACCTGAGGTATTTACAATTTAAAGTAACCAATAAGATGACTCAGAATTCCAGCTCAATGTGGCTCATTTTTGTTTCTTTTGCTTTTCATATTCTGCTTTGAGGTCTAATGAGTTTAAAAGACATGCAGTTCAAACAAAGTACCCTTATCTTATAGGTACTTATTTCAAAGATAACCAGTTCACTGTACGTCTTCTATGAAGACATTAATCTCTCTTGATACTGCTCAAGTTCACTGCAGCTTATCTGTTAACTGCGTAAAAAGGTCTGTAGGCATGTGTGGATGGGTTGTACCAATCTGTCACTAGTACTTTATGACTTAAATAGGCTATTAAAAAGTCAGTAAGCTCTGATCAAAAAATTAAAATATGATGAATTTACAGCAGGTTTTTCAATACTTTATTAATATCCCTCTGCACTGTTAAGTCCAATACAACTCAGAAAATAAGAGGGTTATTTCTTCTTTTCTATTAGTGAATCTCTGGCTCTTCTCTAAATAATATTTTCTGGTTCTTAAAGAACAGTATTATTTCAAATGCCCACTTGTCTTCTTCCTCTGGTCCAGAGGGAATCTAGGGTCAGCAGTAATCATGTATTTATTCCAGAGGTGATAAAGACTCAAACCCAGTAAACTTGGTTCTTGCTGTTACCATCAGTCACATCTGTGAGGAAATTAATTTATTTCAGAAATATATGAATCTCCTGTAAAATGAAAAGGAAACTGATCAGATAATTTTTTTCCAGGTGTCAAAAGATGAAATTTAATGAATACTTACAAAATACAGCCCTAATTCTAATCTATGTGCAATATCTTTATTCGAGGCAGTTTAACTGTGCCTGAAGAAGACAGATAAAGAGTACTCTGGGTTGGATACAATTATTAATTCTTTCAGATATTTATCTGAGTTATCATAAAGCTGCACAAACTCTTCAGCTTAATGCAGTTTTCTACAGGGAGACATCACTATGCTTTGATAAAAAGTGGCTGGAAAGAAGGAGCATTGTGACACAGAAGGGGAATAATGTTGAGGCATAAATAAATGGAGAAGATGAAAGAGAAAGAAAACTGCAGGGGGACGAAGGTGATGAAGCTATAAATATAAAGCTAAGGTGAGACAAAGAAAAGACTTAATTTTTCATGGTGGCAATTAGAAGGAAGGAAAATGCTCTCAGTTTGGAATTAAGAGGAGGTTTAATCTGACATCTCAATTCTCAGATAAAATACAATCACCACTGTAAAGCACAATATTTGTTCAATGCACGAATTATTAAGGGGGGAAATGCTGATGCTAAGTAGTTTCTGAGGAGTTTTTTAATGAGCTTGAAGCTTTCAAGAAGTGTCATCTGTTTTACTTGTTGCTGATGATAACTGTGATTTTCATCATGTTGAGTTTGATGTTTTTGAGGATACACTTTCGGAAGATTGCTAATACACAAAAGCAAATATAAAAGGCAGCACTTTAAGATGGATTTTCCTTCCATCATTTCACCAGCTGGGAGTGAATTTGCTTACTCTAAAGTGTTTGCTAGTTTTTTCCACATCTTTCCCATTAGGAATACAAGTAACTGACTGCTGGCAAAATAACTGCAAGCTGGAGCATATACAACACAAAATCCAGAGTGAGCCCCTAGGTGCCCTCTTGGGTCTATTTGGGAGACTACATTAAAAAAAACCCCAAAATATAGAAGATGTGCAGCATTTCAGGAGCATAGCATATGGCAAAGGACTTGGGCTCCTTGCCAGCACCCACATTTCAGTTTGGACATGGTCATTATGTTCTGAGGTGAAAGGAGTTTATGCCTATGTTTCTGAAATAAATGGAGCAAGGATTGCATCCAAGGATGTCAGCTGTCATGTGCTGAGGAGCCTCCATCCCCTGGAAGGGACTGCATACCCCTCAGACCTGTATGCCTTTCCTCTACTCAAGGTGATGTAGCACAAGACACCTCTGCTCAGCTAGTTTTTTTAGAACTGTCAGAGAAGCAAAGATACATTTAGCACATTCTTATCTAAAATTAATTAGAAAAAAAACAAATATGGTATAATTTTTAATAAAGGTGGGCAAAGTCCAGGACATTATCACTTAGTTTGGATCAGTACTGGTGAAAACAACAGACCAAATCATAAGGGAATTAATCAGGAAACACAAGGAAGACAATTGCCAAATAAACAGCAACAACATGGGCCTGCAAAGAGCAGATTTTCCCCCATAATCCTGAATGGTTTTTTTTGTTCACACCCTGGAAAGAGAGACCAAGCACAGAGTTGATACAAACCAGTCCACAGAGAAATGGAGCAAACTTCAGAAAGACCTTACAATGGTGGGGAATTTGATAATATACCAAGAGATTATTTCATAATAATACAACAGATATTTTAATTACCAAAGTGTAAAAGTTCATTGAAATATGCAGAGAAAGAAGCAATTTCATCTGCATGGATGGCTTTTGAGGTACAAATACCTTGCTGTCAGTGCCAGTGTGAAGAGCTCAGTAGTCCCTAAGTTAACCTAGAAAAACCAAACCCCAAACTAAAGAATATTGAACATATCCTGTTGCTATACACAATAGCTATGTACAGCCTTCCTTCTTATTTTTCATATATCTACACCCAAATACATCAGAAGTTTCATTTTCATATAATAAAGAGATTTTTTACAGTTAGAACAATTATTCACTAGAGTGATCTCCCCATGGATGTGGTGGAGTCTCCATCAACACAGATTATCAAGAAGCAACTGGACAGGGTGCTAGATAATCTCATCTAGACTCCTTTTCCCACAAAAAGTTGGAATGGATTATTTTTTGAGGTCTCTTCCAACCTGGGTGTTTCATCATTCTAAGATCTTACTCACACGCCTTGGATTAAATTTGACTTTAATTAAATTGACTCTAGCTCAGGGAAAGGTGTTTTCTGCTTAAAATTGCAATGACTCTCCAACTGTTCCTGACATTTCAAAGTTTATTAAAGAGCAACTTCAGAATATCCCCCTGTCGAAACAGACACCGACGATAACATATTTGACTTCAACACCTGCCTTGTTATTAATTTCTCTCTCAGTCTGATTATACAGCATTATAGTTTGGAGAAAATAATCCAGATACTCCCTATTCAACTACGGCTGTCACCTCATTGAAAAGTCATTTCTTCAGAGGAATATCAATAATGACATCTGCTGGCTGTGCACTCTGTCACCTGAGAACAGACTGGCCCCAAAACTGAGCAGGACTTGTTTCTGGTAGCTGAACAGTTGCTTTGGCCAACAGATCGGAAAGATCACCCTACCCATGCATTCGTCTCCCTTTCCCACCATTTGTTGCTCACTCCAGAGCTGGTGTACAAGGCTCCCTTTCAGTAAGGACAGAAACAATCTGCTACCGCACTGAACACCGCAATCCCCACCACGGCTTTGGTGCTGCCCAGCTGCAGCAGTGCCCAGGGCTGGTGGAAGTTTCACAGCTTCCCAAGCCTGCTGAGTGCTGCTGCTGCCTGGGTCTGGGATGAGGGGCTTTCCTCAGCTGCAGCATGAGGATAAGGGCTCTGTTTATTGTGTGCACGCACATCCGTGGTGGAGAAGATGACACATTGATGGGGAGTGAGTTCAGTGTTAGCCTTACTCTTACTTATCCAAGTACAAAAATTTCTAATGGTTACATGAGGTTTACTGAGCTTTGTTGAGCTACCTTTTCTCCCTGCTTGACTCTTAAAGTGTATAGTGGTCTCCAATAGATTTGCCTGCTAATATCTGTATCTAAAACTGCCTTCCAGTTACTGGGAGAGGGTTGGCATGTTTTAAGAGGAGGTCAGGGAGCTCTTACAGCTATCAGAACTTTGTCTGCAAAATAAATGTTCAGACAGCATAATATAGTCCGATCTAAGCCCCCCCAGTTTCTAAGTGCAAATAAACAACATGCCATAATAGCTGTAATGTGAAATGTGACTTTTACCTTATACATGGGTACAGTAGAAACATCAGAAACTGGAGAGCCTTGTAAATTACTAAAAGTTTGTGTAAACAGTGAAAAAAAAATAAAAGCACTGAAAACACCACTTTACTGCTAGACTTTGTATTGCATCTTCCTTAGCTGCATAGGGACCACTGTGGCTGAGAAGTGTTTCTGCTCAGCTTCATTGATAACAGCATCTTCTGGGTGCATGAGGAATGCTTGGGTAATTCTGCACTGAGGACAGTTTAACAGAAGTGTCACTACAAGCATAGCAAAGTGATTTTTAAAGGCATGAAGTTAGAAATACAAGAAAATATGGGTTTTCTTCTTAGATATATTTGACTCTCTTTGGTCACATCCTCCTTCTGAAGCCTTAGGAAATCACAGTATACAAGACCTTGTAAAATTTCTCTTCATGGGTTTTTAATGAAGCAGTGAAAAAGAGTGACTACAATATTAAGGCAAGTGTGTAAAAGATGAACTTAACCTCTTCTTTACTGGTATTGAATCAGTATCAGTGTTTAGGGCACAACTGCAGAATCAGACAGAGCAAAATCTTTTACCTAGTTTCTCACTAATGCCACCCTCAAAGCTATGCTATAGAAGAGCACCTTTCTTGAATTTGCTGTTATCAGCCTCTCTGATAGATGGCTGTCTGGGCATATGGAGAGAAGGTGAGGGATAGCCTATATTTCAAAAGGCAGTGATCAGTCTATAAATGAGCTCTATGCATCATCCAAGTTTTGCAGAAATGGCATAAATCTTTTTTTCCTCATTGCAATCAGACTGATCATGTGTCAAAGATCAACGAGAGGGTTCATCCAGGTGGTTTCATACTTCACAGTTTCCTGGACAATTCTGTTAGTTATTTGGAACTGATGCCTTGTGAAGGAGGAAAGAAGGAGGTTGGCATTTGAGGTAGTTGTCTGATGATGCATCTCCATATGCTGTAATCTCTTGCCATACAGTAAGGAAGAGAATGTCTGTCTAGATGATGTTCTCAGGAGCATCAGCATTGTCACATGAGCATTTTCAGAAGTTTTGTTTCTTCTCTTTACTGCTGGCAATACTAATACCAAAGGTGCTCCACGGACTGAAGCTGGCATCCCTTTCCAGAAAAAGCCCACATTTTTATTAAGTGTCCATTTGGCTCCTCCAGAACATTTTCCATTTCTGAGAACAAGTATAATTGTGCAGTTAATTCTCTAGTACTAAAAGAAATGTGTCAGCACTGTGAACTGCCCTTGGTTGCAGAAAAGTCTCAAGGAGTTGAGGTATGTTATAAATTGTTAAACAAACAAGGTCATTCTCTCTTCCAGACACTGACCCGTCTCTTTCATAATCTGAGCTCTGTCTTTGTGTACAGTTTTATGTGCTACTCTCTGAGAAGGTTAAGCGGAGATTGCTTAGTTTTTTCTAACCTTTTCTGTAGACTTGAATTAGCAGTGTCATCACTGTGTGCAATTTTTTTGGGGTTTTTTTAACCTGTTTGCAAGAAGATAATTATGATGGAGAAAGCTGGTACCAACTAGTCAGTAGTCAGGTTCTGAAACTCCAAATCACCTTTGGACAGCAGACCGCAGCCTGTTTTTTCAAGGGAAGGGCTACATTATCCACATTACCCCCATTCACACACCCAGGAGGGGTAATAGGTTTCCCTGTTGGATGTGGCTGTGAGAGAGACTTGTGAATGCTCTGCCCTTGACAGCACAATTAAGGGCACACCCATGTGCAGCAAAATCAGGTTAGGATGACCCTGAGTTCATACATCTTCAGTTCTCCAGCACTCATCCTTCAAGGATGAGGCATTCAGACTCACAACCTCAGCTGCAAGGCTAATTTGAAAATATTTGTGTACCACAAACCCAACCTTAATGACAAAGGATTTCTGTTTTCTGTTGGGTTTCCAGCATACAAGACATTCTAATGAGACCGGGAAGGGAAATGTCCCCTCCTCACCTTGAGAGTTCTGGTCAGGACTGGAATCCCAGCAGGGGTTACAGTCTGCCTTCCCAAGTTCTCAGTGATACATCCTGCTCATCCCCCCTTTTTCCAGACTGTTGTTTCTCCTACACTGGCAGGCTAGCTAAAAAGCCCAGGACTCCCGGGCTCACACACAAGCCCAGCAACAGCTGAAATAAAGACAGACAAATACTAGTACCACTGTATGTGATTCCATGGCAATTTCTATATGGGCCAACACTAATGATCCAGGGCAAACTGCCCCTTTATAGTCCCAGAAAGCTGGAACTTTTAAATTAACCCAATGTAGTTATTCAGGTAAAAACAGGAGCTTCAGGGTCTGTTTTTCTTGTTTGTTTGTTTTTTAAAAAATTAACAAGTTCACTCAAGCAAATCTTACAATTTATGCACTCAAATAAAACAGAGCAAAGAATGCTGGACACCAAGCTGTCCATTATTTTCGTCTGTGATTTAGGAAAAAACAGTAGAACCTACATAATTTAAATTGTAATGCTTCCAAACACAGGAATTGTGTGAGATCTTTTGCAATGGTTTGTCCTTTACAAAGATCTTGAGAATTTATCAAACTAAATACATCTTAATAGGATCAGATTTAGTACAAGTAAATCTCCTTCCACCCTTCAACCATCTCTTTTTCTGTAGCGTGGAAAGGCTAAATGATTTGCTGTAGCAAGCTTTCTTAAAGCCTGCAGTAATTTGATAGCAGGGATAACCTCCAAACCCACTTGCTCTACAGAGACCAAGTTGTTACAATACATTATCTGTCAAACAATTTCTAAGTGCTGCCAAGCAACTACTGTCTCATTTTGTCTAGCCAACAGTCAGAAACAGACACCATGTGCATCTGTTCCAAGCACTGCAGATGAGACAGCATCAGCTTTGCTTAACTGTTGCCATTACTAGGTGAACCATGTCATGTCACATCATTTATTCAAGCCATCACATAAAAAAAATAATTCATAGTTCTGTCTCAATAAATCAAATTCTGTTAAGTTGAAAATCCACGAAGTAAATCAGTGTCATTGAAACTTAATGGTTCCCAAATAAAATGCTTCATTTTTCAAAGCCTCTAATGGGCCTTGTAATTTCTTATTTCACAGGCTGTAGCAGATTTATCAGCTAAATTAAAAGCACAGATTGCTGGACTATGAATGACAGTAAAAATATTGGCACTGAAAGACTGAGGAAAGACATACCACCTTCTTTTATACAGCATCTGAACTTCTCTAAACAACTGGAATGATATTCTGGATTGTTCATATACAAGCAATCTATGCAGGACTGTAGATCTTGTATGAACTTAAGAAAGAAATAAGCCAGTTTTGCATTAAAAACAATACATTTTTAAAGGGTATTGGTTTCTAAAGCATTTCTCTGTGGTGATCCATAATAAGCTGATCATTCGCATACTTAATGACGTTAGAGAAATCCCATGTAAGTCATCAGAGTGAGCAGTTACCAGATGTCCAGGGCTACCTACATTTTCACCGAAAGATTGGTTAGTCAAGTACACTCTAAAACTAAGCTGAAAGAGCATTAACCTATGCTCAAAATCAACAGTGTAAAGCAATGCTCAACTCCCAGTAATTCTGAAAGTGACACAGCGAAGGGAAGCAGGGAATTGTTCCCTCCTACAGCTTTCTTGTCTTGGTGGTGCAGGTTGGATTCCCATTGTTCGAATCAGCTCCAAGTTCTCAAAAGTGCTTCTTCATGCTCATTCATGAAGGGGTTAACCAATTTTTATGTCTTCTTAGATGCCTCTTTCTTCACAGATTTGGCATGATTTTTATAAGTGATCTGATTTCTTTCCCTGCCAACCTCCATAACAACATGTCTGCTCATTTTTAAAAGATATATAAATAAAAAAAGAAAACTAAAAGCAGGATTAAAGCCATCTACAGAATCAGTACTTGTATATAAATATAAAGGTGACACAATTAGAAACAAGTCATTGTTTTGCACACAAATAATGCAAATATTTTGAAACTATTCCTTCATAACTTTATCAACACATACATTACCAGGCCTTGAAAGTTTACATTGATAATATGTCAATAGTTATGATTACATTGCTTAATAAATTACATGTTCCATTCTCAGTTTCTATGTAGCATTTTTTCAGTCTTGAATTGCAAAGAACTAGAGGAATGAGAACTATTTCATTTTCCCAACTGAAGATCAGATACAAGTGTGGCTCTGTCTTGAAGACGTCTACTTGAACTCGAGCATCTCTTGCAAGGATAGGCTGAAGAGCTGGGCCTGTTCAGTCTGGAAAAGAGATGACTGAGAGGGAATCTCACTAATGTACAGAAGTATCTGAAGGGAGGGTGTCAAGAGGATGGAGCCAGGCTCTGCTCAGTGGTACCAAGAAATAGGACAAGAGACAATGGGCAGAAACTGATGCACAGGAAGTTCTACCTCAGCATGAGGAAGAACTTCTTTACTGTGTAGGTGACCATACACTGTCACAAATTGTCCAGAGAAGTTGTGGTCTCCCTCACTGGAGGTATTCAAGAACCATCTGGACACAGCCCTGTGCCCTGTGCTTTGGGATGACCCTGCCTGAGCAGGGAGGTTGGACCAGACGACCCACTGTGGTCCCCCACAACCTGACCCATTCTGTGATTCCGCAACACCAGAGTTCTGTTACAAGATTAACTCAAGCCTATAATGGGGACAGCACAAATTGGAATCTCCTGATTCTGCTGACATAAAAAAAGTATATGTTGCCCTACTGTCCATTGATCAGGAGTCAGCAATTTTCTCTTTTCTAACAGAGCATTTAAAATAACCATAGGTTTTTGTTGCCATACATCACATTTTTTTAATATTTATGCTATAAGAAGAAAACTATATAAACAAATTTAAGGTTGCATGGGAAGAAGAGGAATCTTCCCCCTCTCACTTCATCTGGTGAAGGAATTCTTGAGTGCTGGCACTATTTCTAGAAGTCTAGAGAACTAAAAAAAATGCTAGCCTGCAATACTGTGAATAAGAAAAGCCTCAGGTGTCACATAATACTTGTAACAGAGAAACCAGGGCCACACATGTGTGATAATCAAAATACTAGTATGGGACAGTACCATTTTTAGGATTTCACTCAAGTAGCATATGGAAGACTTAAAATTTCCATTTATATTGAATGTATTCAGCCACTATAGCCGGGGAGGGAGACTGTGAGAAGTCACCTTGGGAGTGTGATTTGGGCCCCATTTCTTACGGAGGTGGTGAATTGAGGTGAAATGATTAAGTACTGCAGAAGGCACTGTAGCAGGCAGGAATAATGCCATCTCTACAACTGCTGTCTCTGGCTGCTGTTAAAACTAAAGAAGCATGTGTCAGTTTTATCAGTCACTTTCTGGTCATAATCCCTAAATGAGATGTTTGTGGGCGTACATACCACATAGCCCCATGCGCAAATTCCATGAGAGTTTCAGCAGGACATGGAAGCTGAGCTACTCAGGACAACCACAGCTTAATGTATTTTTAGGCATAAATGAAGAGGACTAACGGATTTAGGATTAGCCAGTTCCTGTGGATCATTTGATTGATAGAAAATTAGAAAAAAATAAATCTCTTCTAGATGCCAAAATATTTTTGCAGTTTTGAGTTTGTAAAATACAGTCATATCATTGTATAAAGTACCAGTCAATAATAACTTTTCTGGTCTTAGGATAAAGCAGAGATTTTTCTTCACACATTTATTAAACTGTGTGGCACACCTTCCCCCTTGTACAATTCCTAATTCAAAGGTAAGTGTCTCAAATTTAATGGTTTTACCTCTCTGTTTTACATAGCCATTATATTCTGATGTGTGACCTTTAATAGAATTTCTAGGCAGATACTCTGAAAACAACTAAACTGATTTGTCAACTATGAATTTGTGAAGAACACTCTTCTACTCCATACACTTATATTTTTCTCTGGTTTTTCCTCTCATTTATTCCCCTACTGCTTTAGAAGTCCTACTACTTCCTTTAAGATAATCTGAGCCTGAGCTCTCTAAATCACCTTTTGGGTTGTGTACCCACCCTCCAGGCAATCAGCTGCTGCCCCTCAGTTGCTGCCACTGCCAAGTTCCCTCTCCCACTAGCACTGCAGGCAGGCAGGAGGTGGATGGGAGGTGGCCAAGCAGATGCTGCCCAAACTGGCCCCAAGAGACCAGGCAGGGAGGCTTTGCTTTGTCAGCCCTGCTTTTCTCAGTGCTCAGCAGTAGAGAGGGGAGGACAGCATCAGGGTCCCGGCTGCTGCAGCTGCTCCGAACTGCCCATCAGGCCTGGACTCACGTCTATGCCCACGTACCACACCCCTACTCTGGGATGTCACCACACCTGCTGTCCCAGCCACACACACCAGGGCAAAAGGACATCTCTACATCTCTCCACTACTTCCGCAGCTGTGGCAGCAGCTTTTACAGAAGGCTGATCCTTGCTCAGCAAAATGGCATGCACTCTTCTTTGCTCATAAGAGGAAAATCCTATTCACAGTATCGATGATCTTCTTCCAAATCTGTGGTTCTTTTCTAAGCCCTGCCCACAAAGCATAAGAAACTGATGTCAAATGACTTCTTAAAATTACTATTGCACGTAGGAAGGCTGTCATGCTCATGGGAGCAGTGGTAGAAGAAGGCTGAGTAACTTGTTGCTCTGTAAGTGGTTAGAGGGAAACTGGATCACTAGACTGAGCCAAACAAGAGAGCATGCTGCAGTTCTCATTGGAAATGGGAGACTGAGAAAAATGAAGAAAGTGGGGTTGGGGATTTTTTTTGGCATAAAAACACCTTCTTTCTTTCACTTTGGTCAGTGGGGCAAATTATATTGCACCAAGACATGCACAGGAACAAAGATCCATCCTCTCAGTGTTATACAGTACACAGGTGCACCAGGTTTGCACTAGCAGTAGGAACGCAGCTGCTCTGCTCTATGCAACAGACCAAAAGCAGAACCTGTCTTCCCACCATGGGAAAACAGTCCTTCCTCCTGTGAGAGGTGGCCCACAGTGGGGTTATAAAGCAAACTGTGACATTTGGTAAATCATTCTGCTTCTAGTTTTGGGTGTTTGTGTATCTGCCTTTACACCATTTGTTGGGATACACTACCTCTCTAGAGTAATTTCAAACTGTTCTAGTCCCACCTGGTTTAATCTAGTCCTAACTAACATTATTCAGGGCTCTATGTCAAAACCGCACAGAATACTACAAGCAAATCCAGCTACTTCACACCTACTTTTCCTTGGGGCTCCTTCCCATCAATCTAGTTAGTTTACAAGGATTTAAAACTTTCTGTGTGTCCTCAAAGCAGATTCTTTTTTTATCTCCAATAGCTGTGGTGGTAGAATAATCTATTATTTCAGCCCCTTTAGCATCTTCATATCTCTCTCTTCTCCAGAATCAAGATACATTATGTTTGGATTTTGTGGTCTGTTTGCTTTTTTTCTGCTGGGTTGACTCTTTGTCTCTTCCTATCAGTTTGCAAATATATTTGGGAGGAATATCTGACATACTTCTGTACTGAATCCAGAAACCCTTAAGAAACTTCTCTCCAGGACACAGTTACTTTATTTTTACTTATATCTTTAACTGTGGTAAGCAAAGAATGCTTTAAAAAAAATCACTTTTGCTGCCGATATGAAGAATCACTTTTTAATGGTTCAGTTTTGATATGCTACTCTAGTACATACATTGAACTACCACATTTCTAAAAGTATAGTCTTGCATCTTCAATGTCATTAAGAACTACTTTAAAATTTCATCTAGGCAAAGAAAATGAAAATTCAATATTCAATAGTAAAAATGAATGCAAAATTAAGCCATTTATTTCGGGCAGTGTAATCTTAAGTACTTGATGTCTGATACCCTTTGACCACACTCTGAAATGAATGCCCACAAGAACATAATTAATTCAAAAGATGTTAACAAAAAAAAAAGGAAAAAAAAAGCTGTTTTTTTCTTACTTCCACCACACATCACCTGAGGAACTGAATATCCATATATGCATACAGCTACTTCCCCCTACTTAGGAAATTTCAAGGGACAGGTGCTTTGAATTAGTTTGGCTTGCAATGAAAGACAGCGATACTAACTCAAATCCCTTGTTATGTTTTAAGAGCAATGGTAAGTTTACCACAGATTAGTTTGCTTTTAAGTACCTTTTTGGCATGCCCTAAGACTTGGAATACAGGCATTTCTTTAACAATAGATACTGAGAGTCAGGATGACAGTTTAACTTGAAAATTGTAACTCTAATTCAAAGCAGAGTTTAGTAATTTAGGATCTTTGAAAAGAAGCAGATAAGGCTGACCACAAGCCAGTATTTTTCCAGAGGGTAATGGCTACACTAACACTTGCTTTCTTTTTCTTTTCTTTTAATAATTCAGACTCTAAGAAAGAGTTCCCCTCCGTATATGCCAAAGTCCTTCCTTAATTTTTTTTGAAGATACTTCTGTAAATATCAGGTCAGCCAGCTTAATGACAGTTAGTTAATCTTTCTACAAACTGTCTTAAAAATAACTATCCACACCTTTGTTTGATTTACAATCTTTGTGTCCCATCTTAGTGACCAAGCAATACCATGATCAATTGTCATTGTACCTTGTTTTCAGAGAGAGATGGGATAGGGATTTCTCACACCTCCCTAAAGCCAGTCGACAGTAACAAAGGAGGGAAGGGCACTAGATGAAGGAACCCTGATGTGCACTACTTTACAGCCCTTATGCCATTAGTGGGGACTCCAGGTGCAGCAACACAAGAGAAATTGCTGAGAAGTGGGAAAAGTGAGTCTAAATCTTCTCCTGAATAAACCTGGAAAATGAGGGATGCAATTAAGCCAGGGAACGTGGTGCAGAGAAGTGGGGGCAGCATGTGGCAGACAAGTGATGTGATGAAATCTTGTCTATCTTCAGTGTGGGGAGGACTGTCAGCTCAAGGCTCTTGACAATATGACGATCAAAAGGTGAATTTCCTGTATGTCCAATTTCTTTGGGAAGAGGATGTTCCACTGTTTCTACGGCTGAACTAGTGAAAAGTGGTGATAAGAAAAAGCATCTTTCCCAGACCCAGAGACAATAGAAATAGGGTAAGGGCTTTCTGTAGCAACCATTTCTCTCTAGACGTCACTTATCTCAATGCTTACAAGTTTAAGAAGTTAAAGCCATAGTGCAATTACAGAGTGATTTTAGTCCAATGGTATCTACTTACTAAGGTTATCTGAACTATAACATGTTTCTGGTGAAAAAGATCTCCCATTGCCTCCACACAAATCCATATTCCTCTCACTTCTAAACACTTCACCTGCAGTGTGATCAACTTGTCTTTCCTTGACAGTAAATTACATTTCCAGCGACCCTCTTGGGATTACCTATTTTCAAATATTGAAGGTCTGCTGTCTTTACTGATGTAACACACATCTGCAGATACCAGAGCTGTTTTCTGAAGCAAAGACCTAACAAATATATGGCTAAAGTCTTACCTTTTAAGGAAACTCAGGCTCCATGTTACTACTTTCCTAGCACTAGACCCAGGGTAAGACCTTTCATTCCTATCACTAATTCCTGCTTCACATATTTTTATGGGAATAATTCTCTGGCAGTATTCTTAATGAAATCTGTTAAAAGAGCCAAACAAAACAGGTTGGGTGAGCCAGGAAATAGCTATTGGGGGTTTTTTTTCCCTTTCTAAATCGATCATTTAGCAATCTGGGTACAATCAAACGGTTGAATCAGCCCAACTGAGGAAACTGATACCATCTCAGAAGTGATGATGAAAAAGGCTTTGGAACTTCTTAAACTAGGTTGATCACCAAAAGAGTTGTAACATGGATCTGCAGTTTCTTTAATGCTTCTGTAACACAGAAAGAAACAGTGCCTCAGACAAAAATCATGGATAAAAGGGTAATTTATATTCATATGATTTTATTATGTCTTTGTAGATGTGTGTCAGTCACTCACTGATCCCTATAAATCATATTTCAAAAAGCATTTGGGCATGCAAATAGGCTCTCTAAGGGGGACTAGTAGCACAGCTTACAGATGGCATTAAGTGAAGCAAGTAGGAAGCTATTACTAAATAAATCGTTACTTTTTAACTGTAATATTACCCACCTCTACATGCAAAGATAATGTGTTAGATTGCTGTGGCTGAGAGGTGCAAAAACTGCAAAAAAGCAAATCGAACACTTGCTATTTTGACATTTAAATGTACATATCCGTGTAGCAGAATGACATCTTCTTCCAGAAGTCTGAAAATATCTTCTGTTTATTTTGCTGTGTACACCATGGGATTAACCTGAAAAATCCCATAAAAACACTAAAATGCTCTCATTTTCTGCTAAAGGTCAGTGTTAGCAGTATATATTGGTGTGGGATTGCCCCTTTGCACATTCCAGGTGGTGAGGATACAGCTGCCTAAATTCAGCAGCTAGAGGTGGCTCGAATGTCCTTTCCCTCACATTACAGCTACCCTCTTAGGACCTATACCTAGGAGTGTAGATTCTTTCTGATCATATTTCACAATTCTCTCCTTCACCCAGAGAACATGCACGTTGTGTCTAACCTCTTCTACACAGTTCCCAGCCATCTTCATTCCTGACATTACTGTTTACAGACAATTATTTTCAGGTTAGCCCAGATCATAATCTGACTACCAAAAACGCTCAGAACACCCAGTTCTGGATGCAGCACAACACTGTTCACCCTGTGCTGTAAAAGTGTGAGCTTTACACAGCAATGACCCTGCATGACATAGCAAGCTGCTCTCTAAATGCCTTTCATAATACAAAATATTTCTATGAGTTTTCTTCATCAGTATGTGATGGAACAGTATAAAAATGTCTGTGAGTTGAACTCAGGTGTCTGGCTTGGAAATACTCTTCATTCAAATGCCAGAAATTCCATGAAGTCTACAGAGGAAGAATCCCAGTACCTGTATGAATCATTTTGTACAGAAGCCTCAAACTAAGTAATATGCAATGGGCTGTACGATATGATCTCTTCAGCAGAGGAGAGGTAGTTATTAAGGCCTGTGGTCAAGATTTAACTTGAATAACTGAGGAGAGAGTGTGAGTGTGTACAGTGCTTCTCAATGCTAACTGAACTATCATTTAGCAATAGGCGTAGCTGACGAGCAGAATAGGAAGGCATAACAGCAGCTATACAATATTTTTCTTAGCTTCTCAATTGTATGCAATCCCCATAAGTTAAAAAAGTCTTCAGTTTTATCTCCTTTCTTGATAATTTCATTCTCTTCCTCAAAAATTTTCTGAGGTCTTATCTTGCCACCCTTTCAATCCTTCTAAAATGCTGTTGTAGGTGTTGCACTGGGCCCAGACTTTCAAAGTTGTTTCCTATATTCTTAGTCCCATTTGTTTCTTTACACTCTTTCCTGTTTTATACAAACCACCATCCATTTTATGTATTCTTCCATTCTTCAGTTCTGCTCTCTCCCTGATGGGGTATCTTCATCCTGAACATTTCTAAAAGTTAATGCTTCTGTACATGTAGTGCTTTGTAATATATTTTTGTTCCATTTCAGGAACTTCATTAGCATAATTGTAGGATAGATGCATATTGAACTAGAAGTTGATTTAGTGCAGTGCTCTCAGTTCCTGTTGTAAGGTCACAACTGGATTTCATTAGAGACTTAAAGAGTAAAGCTGCTGGCATACACTGTCATTGTTTGGTTCTTATTTAAGCTTTTGAAAACAAAAATTAGCATTTTAAATGCTGAGAAGTGTAAATTACTAAGCCCCTAGGCACCAGAGATATATTCAAGGAGTAGGACTCAAGGTAGGTCAAGTCCCTCAACTGTGCTGGTTTACCCTGGATTACCTTGGTATCTGCATTAGTGATACACCATGCAGTGGGACTCTTCCCACACACAGCTTTGTCAGTATCAGCATCCAAGTAGTTGTGCTTCTGCATAGCAACGGTGCACTCAGATTGGATTTCCTCCAGCCAGACCCAGGCCTGGCACTGAATCACTGCCACAGAGTGACCATTCCTGAGGAAATCTCCGTTCAACACATCAGTATCACCCTCATATCTAGAGGTGATGACACACCTGATGCCTGAAGATTTTTCAGGCATCACACCAGTGCTGAATCTTCCACTGATCACTGGAACTTTCGCTTTACTTTGTTTTGTTTCTTCCAGACTACAGGGTTTTCTACCTGGTAGGAATGTAATAAAAATGGTGCCTTAACAAAGATTTCTGGTTTCTATCTCAGGCTTTAATGTTGATCAGTTACTTATTTAATGGCTTTGACTTACAACAAAGAGACTGATAAAATGTCATCCTTGGTCATGATTAGGTAGTAACTCATTGACCTTATAAACCAAAACCAAATCATAGAACGGCTAGGGTTGGAAGGCACCTTAAAGATCATCTTGTGCCAACACCCCCTGGCATGGGCAGAGACACCTTTCACTAGACCAGGCTCTCAGGAACCCATCCAACCTGGTCTTGAACACTTCAGGGATGGGCCATTCACAGCTTCGCTGGGCAACCTGCTCCAGTGTCTCACCACTCTTACAGTAAAGAATTTCTTCCTAATATTTAATCTAAACCTACTCTCTTTCAGTTTGAAGCCATTACCCCTTGCTGTATCACTACACAGCCTTGTAAAAAGTCCCTCTGCATTGGCATCTCAATGATCTCAGGTGAATCCCTGCTGCTTGAGAAGTGTATGCTCCACCTTGCAGCATCATGATGAAGAGACACTGTCAAATTGTCAACAGTCTGCCGCTGTCCTCATTACCCACCATGGAAGTGGATATGCAGGTTCTGCCGTGATGACAACATCTACTGCCCTCTCATTCTGAATTCTGGAGCTGGTGCTCCCCACCTCCTGCCCTAAGCATTGCACAGACTGGCAGGTCTGGCCCAGGTTTTGCTGTTCACATGAGATTAAGCAAGCTGTATGGCCGTATAGTCAAACCATATGGAGTCCTCGCCCCAAGACATAAGTTTGCATAAAACCATAACATTATTCATGACACTTGATTGAAAACTTTTGCCAGTCTTCCTAAAACAGAGTTCTGAGACTTCAGGATTAGCATAAATTGGATCATTGAACTCTGTAACCACAGGAGTCTCCTGAGCACGTGGGAGCAATTAAATATCTACATAGTAAGATCAAAGTGGGCAAGACAGCAGAGGTGAGTTTTCTTAATTCTCAAGAGACTGAACAGACTGCAGAACAGACCAAAAGGAAAGAAAGCTCTGGCTAGAGACATGAGTCAGAGGCTGACTGCCTCTGAGCAAGGAACACAGATGACTGCTTTGCATTGCTTGTTACGTGGAAACACATGGTTTGCACCCAGGGCAGATGCTCGCACCGCACACACTTCACTGCTGAAAAGTGTGTAAGGAGGACATAAAGTCCTCAGATCAAAACAGTTCTCACGTAACTAAGCACAGGTCATTTCACTTCCTAATGTATTGGCACCCTCTGTGATACACTGCCAACAGTTCAGTACACTACTCTTACTTTAAATATCGGATTTTTGGATTGTTTTTAAACAGAAAGGACTCCGCTAGATGTACAAGCTGAAGTACATACATCAGAAGGAACACGAGTTTCATCCAGTGCAGCTTGCATGCATCCATCATTTATAGGGCACAGAAGAGTTAATTCTTCAACTTCTTTATTTAGATATGCAAGCTGAGTGTAAAGGATTGGTAGATTCCTTGTAGGACAAACTGGTATATATTACTTTTTTTTTTGCAATTTTCAGTGGTCTAGCAATTTTGTATTTTAGAACAAATCCCTGACCAGTTTTTCAATACGTGCAGATAATTCACATTTTAAGTTTTCAATTATGATTCATTTCTATTGATATACTAGAAATACCAGCATTTGCTTATTTCTATATAGATCTTAAACTCAGTTCAATGCAGTTTTGTTAGCAAAGGACTTAACTAAATAGCAAAGGCTTCTGTCAGAAACCTCAGCTGTCTCTCCTTCAGAGCAACACAGTTGATGAAAAGGCATTCTTTGATATATCCACGTAGGAATAAAACATCCATCCCACCTTTTCAGTACTGTCATGATCATCTCCATCTTCACTGCTAGTGAAGTGGAAAGACCTGGAACTGGGTTCTGCTTCCTTTTTTGATGGGGCAAATGAGTGATTTCATCTTATCTGAGCATCACCCATTACTTTCCCTAGCTTTGTAGCTATCCTGAATCATTTCCTTCTATTCTGTGCTTTCACCAAAATTAGAGAAATTGAAATGCTTTGAAGGATCAAACTTAAACACGCTTGCACTGACACTTGCTGTTACAAAGCTTGGAAAAAACAACTCTTCCATTTGGCACTCACAGAAAATTCTGTGTCAGAAAGTGGCACTAAAGTTTCTTTCCCTTTCTTTCCCAGTGCTGACTTTGCTGTCCTTCTTACATATACTTATTAACTCTTCAACAGTTTAAGAGGAAGAAAAAACATTGTGGTTTTTCATTACAAGGTCAAAAGCACTATTTTTCTTTTATTCTTTATAACAGATTTGCAAGTAACTCTTTGTGACTGGAACTTTCTGTAGTTTAACCATAACTCTCTTGCAGAAATATTGCAAGAACCAGAATGGTTCCCACAGAAGACAGGAGAGGGATGGGGAAGAGAGCAGTTTCTGCCTCTAT
Source organism: Atrichornis clamosus (assembly GCA_013400975.1). Lineage (NCBI taxonomy): Eukaryota > Metazoa > Chordata > Aves > Passeriformes > Menuridae > Atrichornis > Atrichornis clamosus. The sequence goes on from WBMZ01002789.1 coordinate 136,939, forward strand.
CCTGTCTTTGTTAGATGGGTTTCAGACCCACTCAGAAAATTATACCAAGGGATTATTGAACAGAAAAGGTGAAACATTCTTAATATTCTGAACATGCAGTTAGCCAGAAAAACGGGAAAAGCAAGCTGTTTTCTTCTCTTACACAGAAGCAAGGAAAAAAAATCTTATCAAGACTGAAAGACTGCGGGCTGTTTTGTCTAGGGATGGGAGAACTGAGAGGAAACATCACAGTTGTCTTCAAAGGGAAGAAAGGCTTCTGCAATGACAAAAGGAATCCTTGATGCCATGACCTTTGCTTAAGAAACAAACGTAATTGTATCAAATTACACAAGCAGGAAATTTAGGTTAGACATCAGAACAGACATTACAATAACAAGGATAATTGAGCACTGGAAGAGACTATGAAATAACCACCAGAGAAGGTTTTAAAAAACAGTCTAGACAAGAAACAGTCTGGAAAGATATGGCTACAACTGAAGCCAAATAATAGACGAAATTATCTCTTAAGGCCTCTCTCGAGACCAATGTTTTTTAATGACTTTGTGATTCCATGAAGACTTATAGCCTCATAGAGCCTTATAGACTCATGCCCTGGATTATTCCCTGGAAGTAAAACTAAACACCCAGAATTGATTAATCTGTATTTTATAATAAAACAACAGATACTGAAATTTTTCCTCCTGATCAAAAACTTGAGTGGGAAACCTTGATCCATGTTTTGCATCTGGAGGTACCAGCAAGTACCCTTCCTCCTGCTGCTCACCTGTAGCACCTGTAATGTGTGTTACAGTCTGCTGCATGTTTTTGGCACAAAGACCTACCACAACATTTTCCAGAATGTCTCATTTAGCCCAAAGTGGTCCAAATGTGTGCCTAGCATGGAACATGAGGTAATTGGTAGAGACAGCAGCAGAATTGTCAACAGCTTAGTCATTTTATTGATGACTATACGAGTGTTTTATCTCATATATTATGCAACTGTACTTATGACTGCCTAACTTCATGACAGAAGAGAAAGGACAGCACAATACAATGGCAAAAGTAGAAAAACAAGCTCTTCCTTAAAACATGATCAAAAGATCTTGATTTCATGGTTGGGTTGCTGTTGTCTGTGAAGGGATCCTTATCATACTGCAAGTTACGTAAGCCAGCACTGGCAGCAGAAAACAATAGACTAAAAAAACATTCTGAAAGAAAGAGACACAGCTTTCATACTCCAAGTTTGCACAGTAAGTTCACATAAGAAATTTGTAGGTAGAAAAAGTGTTTTAGGAGAACGAATACCCCTACATTCATAACAACATGCAAATCTCTGGAATTCTTGCCTTTGTTCTCAAGAACTGCCACGCACAACTTTGTAATGTTTTGGTGTGCATTTTCTGGTTGGAGCTGTTTTCAAGCCAGAGAGTCATCATTCAGAAGCTTCTAAGTGCTAATTTTGCTGGCTATGCATCTGTCTGCCCCTTCACTGCTGAGACACTCTTGACCAGCATTAACACACAGAAAAGATCATCTGACTACTTTTGGCACTCATGACAAAGTGATTACCTGTAATAAAGGTGCTATAATTTTACCCAGCTGTAGAAGCAGCATAGGATATTACTGAGAGATTATCCCAAACCATGTGTGTTACTGGGAGACAGAGGAATGTGCACACGAAGTCTTGGTGAAAACCCTGAATTGCCTTGCATAGATCACTTGCCAGTTTTGAGAGGAACTGCCCACAGCAACCTCTGTAATTTCCTTCTTGCCATTTTCAAATGAAAAAAAAAAAGACTTTATCAATTAGAGATCTTATCTTAGAATTTCTGCTGCATCTCCAACACACAGCCAAAAAACACCAACATGAACTTGCCTATACCTTCAAGGAGCCCGAGTAAGTTCCCATAAGAAATAATGCTCCACGAACAGAGTATCTCGAATGCTTTTGTACTCCTACCTGCAAAGCAACGAGAACAACAGTGTGCGATTACGTGACTGTTTTCACTTGACTGTGACTTTCTCAGCTAGGAGCACAGATAGACACAGAAAAAAAGCCAAAACTGGTATCAATTATGTCATCTGTGATGGTCTCATATGACTGTGACATATTGTATATGATGGGTTAAGAAGAAAGCTTTTTCCTCATTGTCCAGTATTTGCTTCCACAGAAGTGCTTAAGTTCTGGCCATTTTTTCTCCCCCACAGCTGTGAAAAAATAAAACAAAACAAAAACAAACAAAAAAAATCCCCAATTTTTAAAATTGTCATACTTCTTTTACCTTTTCTTTTTACTTCAGAAATATTCTCCTAGAATGATGTGTGCATCCCACTTTCAGCCAATGTCTCTGCCATAATAATATCACAGTGACACAGCATTTATTGAAAATGACAGTCTGACAGATGGTAGGGCAAACCCTTTAATCCTAGTTCTTGACAGTGTAGCACATTGCACATCTGATGCCAAAGAATGTTTTCCTCGTGCACGCAAATCCATGTGTTCCCTGAAGCCTTCAAACTCCTAAAGCCATGACAGAGGTATTTCAGTTGCAAAAAATACCATGCCAACAAAATGTCTTTGGTGTGACAGGTATTACATGATATAACACCTTACTAGCTGAAGAGTTAGACAGAAAGGAAGAGGGAAAGAAAGAGAAAGAAAAGGACAGATTTTGAGAAGTTGTCTAAAAGTTCCTCCCATGCAACTGTCAGGACACAGCAGCTGACTGCTGTAAGAGGTACGGGAGCTCGCACAGCACCTACAGGACAACCAGGGGATCAGGTCCAGCCAGCATGAGTTTGTGAAGGGCATGTTCTGCTTGACCAACCTGATATTCTTCTATGACAATGTGACACGCTCAGTGGATGAGAAAAAGGCTGTGGATGTAGCCTACCTGGACTTCAGTAATGCCTCTGACACCATTTCCCATGGCATTCTCCCAGAGAAACTGCTCATGGCTTGGATGGGTGCCATGGGTGCCATGGATGATTGTTCATCAGGTTAAAATCTGTCTGGATGGCCAGGCCCCGAGATGGTGAAAGAAGTTACATCCAGCAGGTGGCCAGTCATGAGCGGTGTCACCCAGGGCTCAGTACTGGGGCCAGTCCTGTTCAATAACGTTATCAATGATGTGGATGAGGAGATCAAGTGCCCCCTCAGTCAGTTCACAGGTGACACCAAGTTGGGTGGGAGTGTTGATCTGCTGGACGGTAGGAAGGCTCTACAAAGGGATCTGGACAGGCTGGATTGATGGGCTGAGGCCAGTTGAATGAGGTTCAACAAGGCCAAGTGCTGGGTCCTGCCACAACCATATTTCAGGTCATCAACTGCCAGAATTTAAAAATCAGAAAAATTAGATGCACAAGCAATTTCTCTCTTCCCTACAAAGAAAAATGCACATTTTTCCAACAATAATTAGGCTGAAAGGGGAAAAAAAAGATAAAAAACAGCAACAATTCCTTGTGGGTCTTTTTTTCTGCTTATTACCATATAAACAATATGGGTAAATTCAAAATGTAGGGTACGAAATATAAATTACAAACAATTTGACAATCCTTTCTCTGAATCAGAATTTAACTTCACAATTACTGTCCAAATTAAACTTACATGCTTAAATACCACAGCACAACATATCTTTGTGATCCTATGCACTGGAGGATCATCAGAGGAATTTCCACACCAAAAGTTTGGTGTCTCCAACTTAGGAGACATGCAGGAAAGGTACACACTGCAAGCCAGTGCCATGCCTTTCAGAATGACCTCATAACTATGCAGTGAAATATGCAACTGTTTTGCTGTCACTTCCCCTAAATATATCCTGACACCCCTGTTTTATCAGGGTGTCAGCAGCTGGGACTCAAGTGAGGAGTTACTGATTTGGAGGGTCTCTTGCTCAGCCCACTGCCCCTCACTGAACTGAGGGACACACATAGCTTGCTGTGTACACCCATTGCCCCACAAACCATCCAGATCAGCTGCCCTAGGAATTCAGAGAGAGGTGGAGGTACGAGGCATTTAAGCTGGGAATTGGGGAAGGAAAGGAAACCGTTGCATTTAGCCTTTGATGAGGAAACAGAAGGGTGAACTGGGAAAAGAGGCGGTCTCTCAGGGAAATTCATTAGATGAGATGGGGTAGTACAAGAAACTTGTACAGGTAAAAGGCTTTGCAAATTAAATGCATGTGCATGACTGAAAACCTCTAAGAAGCCACCATAAACACTGACACAAAGTTTTTTTTGGACCACTGTGCACAGAAATTACACCCAACCCATGCAGGATGAGTCCCCTGTTTTGGAGGCAGTAGGACCATACTTCTTCTCTGTGTCACCTTCCTTGTATCTTAGTGATTCTCTCCCACAAACCCATCTTCTCTTTTCTCTTAGGTTCTCTCAGCTTTGCTTTATATTTCCAGCTTACAGTTTTTTCCCAGCATGGACCAACAGCATGTTCTTCTCAGCTGGCTTCTTCTATGTCAGGAATGTTCCCCATCTGCAGATAAATATGTAACCCAGAAATTTTAATTTTATAATTAAAATTTATTTTATACAACAACATGTATTTTACATAAAATATAATAATTTTAGATCATAATGTTTATAATTAATTTTTTATTTTATAATTCAATCATTTCTAAGAATACAAGAACAGCTGTAATGGATCAAACCAAAGGAACATCTAGCCCAGTAGGTTCTACGATGGGAAGAGGAATTTAGCATTGTAGGTGCTACTTGTTTTTGAATTGGAAGCAGCTGAAAAGATGGAGACAACTGTCTCTTATTCTTAGTCAAAGGGCATTTGACATACCCCCAGATTGAACAGAGAAGGTCTTCTTTAAGCAAGTGGCCATCTGTATGCAAAAAACCATCCATGTGATTTGTTCTCAGTACATCCCTACTACACATCAGTGAATCACTTAAGAGCTGACTCCTTCCAACCCTTTGTGACTCCTTGTTTGTGGATTCATGCCTTGCCTAAATTGAAATCAGCAGGAGCATCTACTCCTAAACATAATCTGGCTGTGTCAGTTGCCAACAGCAATTACAGGAACTCATGGGGAACATTGGCTGCAGGTTACTGAAACAGATGTCAGTTGTAACAACACAGGCATGAGGCTGAATTTCAGAGCCCAAGCAGCCCAACGTGCCATGTGTAAGTTCCAACAGGTCCAGACACAAATCAGACCAACAGCTAAAAATCACAATTTGCAATCATCATTCACATTCACAGCAACCCCTACTTTCATCTGCCTCATGGAATCACATACATATTGCAGTATTAAAATGCTTTTTTATTTCCTGTTAAGGCTTTATAACTGTACCAGAGGTATGAAAAGTAGAGAGGTGGAGATGTGACAACAAGCAATTAGAAACACAGGCTCATTGCTTTTGCAGCAGGACAGTCATTCTAGGAATAAGGATAACAAAATGTAGAGATTAATTGTACTGGCAGACTGGTTTTTTATCTATTGAATTTTAAAGCAAATACCAAGAAAGGTTTCTGCAAGATTTTACTATCATTACTCACAAATGTGCACCCTTTTTAATTCACATCTCTGTTTTGCATAGGTGAAAATAGGAAAACATTTTGATAATGCTGAATATACTAATCCAAAAAAGCAGTAGAGGCCTGTCTGCCTCATGTTAAGATCTGGCCTGAGCCTGCTCCACCTTGTTTTCTATACACAATCTTATTGTCACAAGCAGAGTTCCCTGTCCTTCCAAGGTAAAAATCCCTAAGGTGAGAGCAGGATCAACACAGCAAAGTGAGTTTTACCACATGTTAGATTGCAGCACAAGTCAGGCCCGGATCTACAAATTCTCCAAACACTTTATAAACCCACATGCCATCCCAGCTCCCAGAGTATGTTCTGTACTCTCTCAAAGGACCCCTTGTCCCCTAGGAAAAGCCACAGGAGGTGATACACAGCCTGTTTTCCACATTATCTAAACATCCTGGGGGAGTGTTAGAACAGCCTGAAGAAAACAGCTCCCCATGTACTGGCTGTTGTCCCACTACACATGGGCAGCAACCAACCTGACACCTCTGAAAGGAGTTCAGCACTAAGTACACGTTTTCCACTAACAGACAAAACATTCATAACACTGATAACATACAAATTAACTGAAATGGGCCATTCTCATAAACATTGCCTAACATAATGAAAATAATATGATGCCAACAAGCTGCATGACAGCTCCAGCTGTCTAGCCTGGGTCTAGTTTTGTTCTAGAAGCCTGGGTCTAGTTTTGTTCTAGAAGCCTGGGACTAGCTATAATTACGTAGCTAGGTAAATTACTCTCTGAAAACTGTCTTTAGCTGCTGTCTACTTCGTTCAAACCAAGACTACGAGAGGCCCCATCCTTCCTGCCAGAGAAGGACATCAAGCATGGTAAAGCCTCGGCAGGGAAAGACTATGAGAGGAAGGTGGAAAAAGAATGAGTGTGATCTTTAAGGTTGGCACACTGAGCATGGAGAGGCAAACTCATATAAACTCTTGTGTGCAAACTCTTAACCAAAGACCAGTGACACACTGCAGCTCCCTGCTCAGGTGAATCCTATCGCCTGTGCCACCCTTACTTCCATTCCCCCAGGGAGAGAGGTTACCCTTTTTAGTCAAAGTATCTGCAGGTGCCACTCCAGGTGTCAGGAGCTCAGCAAACAGTAGCCATCCTAAACATCTGCCTGTGCTTTCCTGCTTTTTCTACTTTGTGACTATGTGATTTGTCTCCCTGTGCCCCTAAGAGATGCAGGAGATGCTGGAGCGGTGGACACTTTCTGCTGCTCTGCCTACTGCCAGATTCCAGCACAGTTTCAAGCTTTCCCGAGTGCCTGCTAAAAACAACATTTAAACCCAAAGGTAATGTTAACCACAAATGTATTTTCTTTCACAAACTAAACTAACCTTAGGGTGAATTAAGTCATGCATATCTTTTCAAATTCTGTGCCCGTATTATCCCACCTATAAAGTATGAATAGATTTTATAGGTTTTGAAGGAAATGGGTTGCATTTTGTATATTTTTAGATCTTCAAAAAGAAATGTATTTGGAAAGCCTGACTCTACAAGGACTTTGTTAAAGAAATAAAGGATGCAGTGTTAGAGAGGCAGGAACAATTCTGGCCTCAGGTCTTTCACCTTCTCTGCTGCTGATCATCACCCTCTTGGCTTGAGAGGTGGCAACAAAAATCTGACAAGTCATAAAATAATGAACTATTTTTATACATATATATATGTATGTATATATATATATATACACCATCAGAGTATATATATATACCAAACTATTCTTTTGGTACAATAAAATATACTTTCTGGAGGCTTTGTCATGTCCAAATATTCTCTCATCCCATGTTTCATCACATGACTGCCATAAACCTAAGGTAGTTTTAGGCATAGAAATAAATTTCTAAAGGGAATAATTAACTTTGTTACAATTTATATTTCTCAAAGTTCAAAATTATACTAACAAGTTGATAGGAATGATGAGTGCTCTCCAGTGCCAAAGAGGGAAGTTTTGACTGGTCCCAGGATAGGGGTAGAATGGGTGGGAATAATTATACATTTCTATAGGAGATCCCTGGGTCCTCATATGAGAACAAAATTCCCACCAAAACCCAGTCAATTATGCATTAAGACAGAAAAAGGGTTCGTAATGGGGTCAGCTGGAGATCAGCTGTTTTTTCTCTGGAACAGCTACACACACAACCATAACTGTCAGCAGAGAACAGCCCGCCCTCTGATGACAGGCAGCTGCTCTTGTGTGTAGGGATTACAAAAAAGGAATTCTCCTGGGAGGAGAATTTGTCTAAGCCTTCTCTGTTTTCTCAGCTATTTTGTAACATCCCCAGGTTGGGCAGAACCATTATCTTCCCTTCCAGAAAACAGTGACCCAAGCAGGATCCACACTCCAGCAGCTGCATTGCGTGATAACCATTTCTAAGCTCTACTTGATAGTGGGCTGCTGCAGCCAAGTGTCAGTAGACTGAGAAAATCTCTAGTTAAAATGGTAGCATGGGAAATACCAAGTGAGTCCAGATAAACACACATCAGCAGTTTGCTGCACATTCTGCAAATCAGGCGTAAATATACTTCGGATCTGCTCCAGCCATACCTCAGCCTAGGCAGAGAGAATGCTCACATGGCAGAGGACAAGAGCAGAGAGTTTCCAAAAATAAATTTCTATGTATTAAAAGGAACGACCAGTAAAAAATAATATATGAATTCCACTTTACTGGAGTCGTTTTTTATAGCTATCTCTCTCTCTATATATATATATATATATCTCTATATATAAAGATATACATATGGATACATAAACACTGATTTATTTATTTTTGCAGGGAGTATAAAGTACATTCTTTT